>OOFC01033170.1:0-12695 GCA_900323345.1 Pseudochromis fuscus | reverse complement strand
TGTTTTTTGTTTTTTTTTTTTTTTTTTTTTTGGACATACTGTGTGTGAATAATGCTGAGACGATGATCGTTGATGATGTTATGAACCTTAACTAGTAATCAGTCTGCAAGCTGCAAACTGATTGGTGAATTTAAGCTTCTCTGTTGTTCATTATTTGTAAATGTGACTCTGAAAGACTCGGTGCCTCAAACCTCACCACAGGTCACTGATTGAACCATGTGATCAATGTGACAGAAATAAAGAAGTGAAATATTGCTGCTTGCATTGGACTTTGCAGTTGCAGTGACTTCTGGGGATGTTACATCTTGTTGTGTAATAGTTGTTTAACAGTTTATTTAAAGTTCTGGTTTTCCTGTTCCTCCTGTCCTCACCTCCAGCTCTCTCCTCCGTCTCCATTGCACCCTCCTGTACATATAGATACATATGTAGAGGGGGAGGGAGAGGACAGGTGTGTTGGATGCCAGTGCTTGCTGCAGTAATCAGCCCACCTGGCACTGCTCCCTCAATCTGCTCCACCTCTCTCCTCTGCAGCTGAGCCACACACCACACAGCACTACCACAAACCACTACTACACACCACACAGCACTACCACAAACCACTACTACACACCACACACCACTACCACAAACCACTACTACACACCACACACCACTACCACAGCAATGCTCTCTTGATGTTTGTGTATTGTGTGTGTGTATAGTTCCCTGGTTGAGCAGGTGTTAGTGTTTAATGTGTAGCGGTGATGTAGGCCTGTGACTGATGGAGTTACCACATTACAAGTTCTCCAGCCACTGTTTTGATGCATGTTAGTGTTGATCCAATACCAGGTAAATACAGTCTGGACAGTATCACTGATACCAACATGGATACTTTTTAAAACTTAATGTGGATGCATCATCAATCTGAGTCAATCTAAATCTGGATGAATTTCAGGACCTTTCAGTGTTTTTAGGATTTGCTTTTTGGATTTTAATCAGATTATTATTAAGGTAAAATTTTCTACCTGAAAATATAACCAAACAGTGCTCCTCTTGTTATCACCATTCTCCTGCTCTGTGCTGTGTATTGCTGGTTTTCCACCAAGTGCACCTCGCCTCGCCTCTGCTCGGCTCACCTTTGATGTGTGTCCATGACAGAGGATGGTCCGTCCTCCTGTAGCTGGTCGTCAGGTGAAGGAGGAGACAGTTGATCTTCAGTAACCTTCAGTAACTGTTGTGGTGTCACAGAAACAGTTTGAAGATTGTTTCAGGAGAGAAATTAGTTGTTTTGAATATGTTTTTAATTAATTACATTAGAGCCTGGTTAAAAACTTGCTCTGCTGTTGTCAGAGATGTGAGCTCCTGATGTGACCTCAATCAGCTGTTCAGGTGGCCATTCGCTCAGAGCTCGATGTTTTTGAATATAAATTTAACGTTGCACTAAAGCCTTTTATTGTTCGTTGGACTGATCTGTTTAGTGGTTTTCCCTGTATAGTAGAAACTTGTTGTTGTGATTATAACCATGCAGACTGTGTCGGCTTTCCGGTACAAATGTTTGTGTGCCACACAGCGGTGATGCAGTGAAGTAGCGATGATTCCAACCAATCACATTTTAGTACCTGCTAGTACCTGGTCGGGTCCTTTTTTGGAACCGCAGGAGAGCAGGTACTAAAAAAGTGGTACCAGGTACTAAGTTACAGTTACTTTTTGCCAATGGAAAACCAAAGCGAACCGAGTCGAGGTTCACTGGATCCATGCTGTGAGAGTTTGGTCGGATGTGAACTCATCAACCAACTAATCAACTAATCGACTGAAAGGTCAGAGTCTCTACCTGTCAGACAGGAAGTACTGCAGCCCATTCAACCTGCAGCTGCTGGAGGAACATCCTGCTCCAACTCTCAACAACTTCCTGTTTTATTTTGAATGTGTAGTTTATATGTAAGTGCTTACTTCCTGTCCTCCTCTGAACCACCTATCTCCATCAGTCACCTGTGTGTATTCATATCCTGTCTACCAGGGTTGTATAGCTCCACCACTGAGGGCGGTTTGCTGCAGGTCTGGATCTCTGCCAGTGATACGACACTTTAATGATGCACTGAAGCTACTGTGCAATATGACTGGTCCCTGTTCACAATGTGATTCGACAATGATTTGACTGTGATCCACTTCAGTTTCATGCAGTCAGATGCATTCATCATTTGATGCAATTCAACACAATCCAAAGAAGTTGTGAACACACATCGGGTCAGACCTCATCAGCACATTTCTTCTACGCCTGATTGTTTTCTATTAAGCAAACAAATAAATCTGTTTCAACAAAGATGCAGTTCAGTATGTCCACACAGAGGATTTCATTTTATTCCTACTAAGCACCACATCATTAACAAGTGTTTTTCTTTACATATTTGTAATTTCTACCAGTAATATACATCTTTATGCTTTTTGAAGGCCTCTTGCATAAAAAAACACATGGACCATTTTCAAGTGCTCTGTACTAACATGTATTGTAAATTTACTATGTGAATTGTAAACAGAGAAGTTTCATCAAACGTTTAATTTCTGGCTGATTTTCAGAGCATCAACCATTTCTTCGCTGCTGATTTCACTCTCGGCTTTTGTTCGAAGTATCGTTGCATTCAGGGTACCTCGGAAATACACTTTAACCAGGAATTATACCAATGCAGACACACAGGCTAGAAACGATGCATTGTGTCGGCTGTTAATTGTATCTGATGTATCCTGAATCTATCGGTACAGTTGGATCAGAAACATTTGTACCGTACCACCGATTTGGACCAGTGAATGTCTCCATTTCCACTGTCCACACAGCAGCTGCCAGATTGCTTTTGTGCAGCAGCATCCAGCCTGTGGGCCCTGAGTCCCAGCGGCAGTGTGTGCTGAAACTCCCAAAACCAAATCAGGAAGAGTGATGGCACACACAGAGAGTGTGAGGTCCATAGCTGCAGGTGGCTGCTCCCACACCCAGTACAAGACTTGACAAGTTTCTTATTCACGGCAGTAGATGGAAAATGGCCACAACAAAGGATGAGGATGAATCAAATGAAATTTAATGCACACTGTGCCCAAATAGCCCAACCACCAAGCTTTTCAACTGGACAGAGCACTTGACAGACATGAATGATCTTTTATGATGAACAGGAGATGAAACAATCAGAGTTTTGGTGATTAGACTGTGATGATGTAACAGCAGGGTGGTGTCCTGAATTAAAGTAGGAAATAGGACAGGACCCCCCAGAGTGTAGATGCTGGGGGTGGTATCTCTGTTCAATTGAAGTTTTTTTTTTTGGACAATATTATGAACAAAGTCTAATAGCTCCCTGAGCAGCACTTGGCGACAGTGGGAAGGAAAAACTTCCTTTTAAACCTCCAACAGAACCAGACTCAGGGGGTCACCATGTGTCTCAGCCAATCAGGGACCGAGGAGAGCAGAGGGAGGTTGGATGATAAACAGTGAGCAGGTTGATCTGTCAGTAACCACAGATCAGAGACGTGCAGCTCTGAAAGCTGGTGGAGACTTCAGGAGAGACTCTGGATGAGGAGGAGGGTCTCATCACAGATGGTCTCCAAGCAGAATGACAGATACTGATGAGTTTTAAAGTACGCTTAATGAGTGATTGGTTCAAAGGAGGAGGGCAGAAGGATCATTGGCCCAGTGTAGTGATGTTCAAATTAACAACGGGCTGATTTTGACAGTGTGGGAAAGAGGAAGTGATGAAGATTATAGAGCAGGAGAAACCCGGCCTCCTCTGACCGCACGTCTCTGGGTTTAATAGACTCAAAGTCAAAACAGCCGTCACGACTTTGGACTCTCCCATTTTAGACTGAAGACCCGAGACACAATTAAAAAGCTGGAGTGCAGACGTGAGGGAGCAGATCTTTCTGACTGAACCAATGCCAAAGCTTCATCATTATCCAGCATCACTGCAGACCCTTTCATAACCCTGCTGCAGTCAGGCCAGTTGCTCAGCACCTCTAATTTGCTGTAATTTAGAAACACAACTCGTGAACTTATCATGAAGGTTCAATGCAAATAGGGGAATGTGTCACTGGAGCAGCAGACGGTAGTTAGATGGAAAGAAAAATGTATTTTTTAAGTGTGCATGTTGTTCTGATGGGTTAGGACATATGGAGGAAAACCTTGATGGGTCCTGGCATTGCTGTCGAGGAGAGAGCTGACAAACAGAAACTGTGACAGAAATTCAGAAAACATGAACAAGAGTGAATGAAGTAATAACCCCTTTTTACATGAATGTTTATTTGTACCGCAGAGGTCTGAAAACATAAATATATCTGACTATGTGTTTGTTTGTGTAATGTGTCCAACAGGATGTAGGGTTTCAGGGTCTGATTTTCTAAAACACGTTGTAAAAATGTGCCAAAAGAATTTCCCCAGTGTGGGATGAATAAAGTCATATCTTATCTTAAAGTGTACCTGTACTCGCTGCCTTTAGTTTATCCGGGTCCAGGTCACGGGGGCTGCAGCCTCAGCAGAGAAGACCAGACAACCCACTCCCCAGCCACTTCCACCAGCTCTTCCAGGGGGATCCCGAGGTGCTGAGAGACATAATCCCTCCTGGGTTGGTCCTGAGGTCTCCTCCCAGACGCCCGAGTTCCTCACCTGATCTCTAAAGCTGAGTGCAGCCACCCTGTGGAGGAAACTGTTTTGGCAGCTTGTATTCACGATCTTGTTCTTTCGGTCATTACCCAAAGCTCATGACCATAGGTGAGGGTTGATCAACTGGTAAATTGAGAGCTTCATCTTCTGGCTTAGCTTCCTCTTCACCACAAATACCGTCCCGATCTGCCCATCGATCTTCTGGTCCATCCTTTCCTCACTCATCAACAAGATCCTGAAGTAGGACCTCCCACCCGACCCGGAGTAGGCAATTCATCCTTTTCTGGCTGAGAACCATGGCCTCAGACTTGGAGGTGCTTATTCTCATACCAGCCACGCTCAACTGAGACGTGGAGGTCGCTGCTCGATGAAGCTAACTCCCTCCACCACCTGGCTGCACCTAGAAATAAAGGATGTCCATAAAAGGATCAACAGAGCCAGTGACAAAGGGTAGTCCTGGCGGAGTCGAACCCTCACCGGGAACAGGTCCGACCTACGACCGGCTACGTGGACCAGACTCGCACTCCTTCAGTACAGGGACTGAATGGGGGCTAACATGGGTCATCCACCCCATACTCCCGGATCACCCCCCACAGGATGCCCCTGGCCTTCTCCAAATGCACAAAACACATGTGGACTGGTTAGCCAAACTCCCTTGCCCCCTTCAGCACCTTAGTGAATCACATTACTCCTCCTTGATCTGAGGTTCAACTAGCGACCGTACCCTCTTCTCTAGTCCCCTGGCGTAGACCTTACCACCAGGGAGGCTGAGGAGGGTGATCCTCCTGTAGTTAGGACACACCCTCTGGTCTCCCTCCTTAAAGATGGGGACCACCACCCCGGTTTGCCACTCCAAAGGCACTGCCCTGGGTAGATCCTTTTGTCTGTTCACAGTCTCTGTTGTCATTGGAAAACCTTTGGTTTTATAGGGTGACCCCAAACCTTTGAGAGGTAGTGTATCATAAAGCACTGCAGTGCTGTTATTGGGAGAAAAATAAGATGGAAAAATAAATAACACCTTAAGTGTCTTGATCAAACAGCTAATACATCAGTACTATGTTTTTAACTGACAAGCAGCCACTGCTGCTGCTTACAACTGTGAGTCTCCTCTGTCAGCAGCATAGGCAGAGGAAGACGTTATAAGCTACAACATTTTATGGGAAGGTAGTCAGTGTGAGGGATGGTCAGTCAACCATGACACGTTTCCACCCAACAGTCATATGTTAACAGTGTAAACCTACAGAGTGAAGTCTAGTTCAGGACGTTACATATGAATGAACTTTCTTTACGTTCACTCTCAATGAGCAGGGATAACAAAGGGAGCGCCCGTTGCCATGGAGCACGCATCATAAAATGTGTAATTACTCTGAGTGTCAGACAAGTGACAGGACTTCCAGGTTTAACAAGGCAGATCTTTAAACATCTCAGTCTTTCCACAACATCAACCAGGATGGGTTTGGTTTTTAACCCAAGGTCAGTCTGTGTGCTGCAGGTGATTATGTGCTCTCAGTAAGAGGGAGTGTTTGTCAGGTTGCTGACCAGCATCAACCACAGGACTGGTTTTAGTTTACTGGTAGAGCCAGTGTCCAGTAAGGACCACAATCAGTTAGACAGTTAATCACCTTATAAACAAACACCAGATTCTCTAGACTCATGTAAAAGAGAAAATAAAACATCAAATAATGTTATGCATCATAACTCTTCCTCTGACCTACCTTACCTGCCCTCGCTGTGGAGGATTATCATCTATTATTAGAGTGCGCTCACTTTAGGTTTAAAATCCAAATGAAGTGTTTTAGTTGATCTGAATAAAGCCTTGCTTCATTTACAGCCCGTTGAATCAGTTTTTGCTGCCCTGCTGGATTTACTTCCTCGATGGGAGCCTGAGCTGCTGCAGTAAACTCTGGGTTTTCTCTAATTATCGGGGCTGCAGACAAGTAGGGTTTGGCGGCATCAGAAACACTTATATACCAGTATAATTTAAAACAGTTACCTTTATAGACTTTGTTGCAGTTGATCACAGCCTGCAGGAAACATCTTCTTACAGGTTATGCCACAGTTTAAACAGCATTAGGAAGCAGGGCCTGTATTTATGACAGTAGCATTGAATCTTCTGACATGTAAACATTCAGTCCAACAGATTCAGAAGTTTTAATGTAACGTGCTGTAAATCCTCCTTGAAGGACGACGCCTCAGTGGCTTAAACTGCAGAAGTTAACAGGCCTCTATCTGAGCCTCAGTCTTGTATCAGAGGCAGGTGGTGTTGTAGCAATCGAGATCGGTATTGGTCTCATCATGGAATCAAAGGCATTGTTACTCGGTCTTGTGTCGGTCTCAGATAGAGTGGACTCGGGTTTTTTGATCAAGACCGGTCAAGACCAGGCCAGCACCACTGTGATAAGTGAAAAAAGTAGGAAGGAGCTGCTGCCTTCCTGGAGTTACATGGTCTTTTTGACAGATAGAGAGACATGTCCCTTGTACTCAGAGAGTAGATGAAGACGACTGGAGACGCTAGGAAAATTAGTTTGGTTACTGTTGCATCTATGTAAAAGAAAAAAGATACTGGTCCTTTGGTCCTGTTTTGTTGTGGTTTTTCTTTGATATATACAGTCCTGGTCTTGTCTTGGTCTCGATAATGTCTTGGTCTCGGTCGGTACGGTCTGGACTACAACACTAGAGACAGGACTTTATTTCTAATGTTCTCTATTTTCTGTAATTAGTCAGATTTCAGTGTAAAGCTTTGTTTTAATACTTAAAGTAAAATCAGAAGCAGATCATCACATCCTTCAACCATTTCAAAATAAAAGCCTTCCAGTGGAGATTTGAATTAGGATAAAACTTTACTGATCCCATACTTTAACTAGCTAACTAGCCAACTATGTCAGTCCCCTGGCCTGTGTTTATTGGAGATCAGCTTTATAATAGAAACCAGTTTTGATTTTAGGAAACACAGTAAATCCATTTGTAACCGATCTTTTTTTTTTTTCTCCTCTCTAGACCTCCCAGGAGTTTCTGGCCCAGCTCATGTCTAAACTTGGAGGTAAAAATCCAGAGGAAACAGGTGGTTTCCAGGAGGCCCCACTGGCCTACGATGCCGTGTGGGCTTTAGCCCTGGCCCTCAACAAGACCGTGGGGCCCCTGAAGTCCAAGGGTCATCGCTTGGAAGATTTCAACTACAACAACCGAGACATCACCGCTGAGATCTACCGAGCGTTGAACACCAGCTCCTTCGAAGGTGTTTCTGTAAGTGCTAAACCCAGAGGACAGGAGATGGAGGAGGGGCAGGAAGTGAGAAATGTTATCATGAGGGAGTGGAGGCCGATGCTGAAACATGAACTTTCTCCTCTTTTCTTTCAGGGTCATGTTGTATTTGACGCTCAGGGTTCTCGAATGGCCTGGACTCTGATTGAGCAGCTTCAAGGTAGAAGCACAACACACCTCTCTGCTTTAAAATGGAATTCATTTTAATAATCAGCTCATTAGGTCAAATGTGATCTCGTCCTCTCCATCAGACTGCAAATAGAAATACTCACATATATGAAGGCATCTTGTTAGTTGTGCGCAAAGAATTTTCAAAGTTAAAGTCAAGTTTTCAAATTAAAACTCAGGTTGTTTATGTGCAGGACTGTGTGTACTATCAGGAATAATAAATATCTTCATTTTTTATGTGGCCGGTGTCTTTAGCAAAACAAGACTATTGTTTTTCTGCAACAAGAAGTATAGAAAACAAATAACTTCTGCACAAAACGTTAACACCTCTGTGAATATTATATTAGAAGTGAGAGAATTTTCAAAAAGCCACTTTCACTCCGCTGCCAAATTATCTTTTATGAAACACAGAACACAATCTGCCATTTCAATAAAGACAGCTTATCCTCGTTGCTATTTCCTGGCATCAGTGTGATTCAAATAAACATTATGTGAAATGACTCACAATGGAGGAATTCCAAGCATCTCAAAAACAAATCAGAAAACTGGCCCTCTAAAAATGAACCATTACATAATAAACTTGGCTCAGATATTCAAGATGCTATATTGTTGAGGGATGTAATGTCCCGGTTTAGCCTCCTTCACATGCATTCAGACACAGACATTCAAATCCCCAGCCCCGCCCCTGCTCTCCTCTGGGTTATTACTCTGTAGCCACGTCACACCAGATGGGCTGCAGCTGTCTACAGTCATACATCTAACTTTGATATATACATGCCAGATATAAACATTTGTTTTAGTTTTCAATACCAAGTCAATTTTGATCAAACATCAGAAAATTACTTTCATTTCATTGACTAAAGTTCATACTGCAGGAACCTTGGAAACTGCAGCAGTGCAGTGACATTTGGTGCAGGTGTGAAATCTAAGACTTGGCTTGTTGTTCAGAAACAATTGGTCTGAATAATAATAAAGATTCTGGATCCACTGTCTACAGTCACCTGCCACCACAATGGTTTGTTGAAAAGCAGAAAGTTCAGGTTGTTGAGGGCAGTGTAAGCTATGGCGCATTTACACTGGTACCTACTCGCTTCGCTTCACCTCAGATCGCTCAGGATCAGCCCCTCAGTTGCATTTACATCACCGAGGATCATCCCTCCTCCGTGTAGCTGGCCGTCATTCGTGACGTCATGTTTTATGTGATTCTTTTGTTTCTGACCGCGCCGTCCAGCTCCTGCTGAATTTTCTCATCGTTGACTAATGACAACGATTTGCACCTCATCCTGAGTCCATGGGGCAGGATTTCTAACAGATGTCATTTCTCTTCTTGTTGTTATTTCAAACACGTCTGCACGGTTTGACGAAGATTTAAAAATGGCGTGTTTGTGGTAATTACCTGCCGCGCAGTGACGCAGTGACGCAGTGACGATTCCGACCAATAAGATTTTAGTACCTGCTCCGACCTGACCAGGTACTTTTTTTGGAACAACAGGAGAGGAGGTACGAAAAGTTGTACCAGGTACCAAGTTCCTGGTACTTTTTTGCCAGTGGAAATGCACCAAAACCGAAGCAAAGCGAGTAGGTACCAGTGTAAATGCGCCACTAGTAACCTAGACCATCAGAGACCAGAGGCTATGTGCAAAATCAATCTTCATTTATACTAATTCATACTGTAGTTTTCATACTCTGTAGGCGGTAATTTACAACCATTTCTTATTCAGTCTGATACATGGTTTTGGAAAACTGTTCAGTCCCAGTGACAGTGTTATGTGGTCAGTCCAGTTCACTACTGTTTCTGAAAGGACTGATGATGTCAGTGGATGAAAACTGTAAATGGAAAAAGAATAATGTTTGTTTCACATCATGTATGATACTAGTTTTTGTAAGTGAGCTGTAGCTATATAAGGAAATATACACTCAGACCTTTTTTTCTTTTGTTATTACAATGGAGGCATTTGAAGATGTTTCACTGGGATCAGATCAGGTGATATCCTGCAGTTAATATTTTCTGACTCTGAGGTTTGGATGTATTAATACTTTTTTTGTTCACCACAGGAAACAAATCAAACGTTGTGTGTTGTGTTGTTCAGCAGTAACCTGCAGCCTTACAACAACACACAGGCTTTCTGGTTTCAATGCTGCGTCGCTGTGTTTTCCATGGCTGGGACAGAGGTGTCTGAACGATCACATGATGATGGCGGTGGATCAGGGAGGCTGGCTGCCGTTTGATTACTGAGCCTGTGTTCTCCTGTTCAGTCTGTCTGTGCTGAGATCTGTGGCTCGCTGAAGCCATCTCTGTTCATGGGGCTGATTAAATATTAAGCTTGTTTCACTGATTTTCTTTGTTGGCACATGCCTCGTTATCCCACAAAGGAGAGGGTCAGCCAGGAGCTGCAGTTTGTTTCAGGCTAATTGGCACCATGTCGGCCCTGGGTCACGTCTGAGCTAAGTGAAAAGTAGACATGGACATTAAATGATCATACTAGGCTCCTCTCAGCTTCCCTATATGAACATTATTTGGCTTTGTTACGGTCGGCAGGTCCACAGATGTAGTCGTAAGTCGTTGTTGTCGGGCTTTGAAGAGACAGACAGTGAAATTTGTTTTCTTTAAGGTGGATGTCTCATGCTGCAGTATGTTAGTGTGGAGGAAAAATCTGCTGCTCTTGTTAATGTGTACCATCTAAAAACATAGAAAAACCATCTGGGGACTGGACCACCTCACAGCAGGGGTCTCATGGTGCTACCACCACAATGGCAGCACCCATTGGATTGACTTTCCTTTCTCAGACAAAGATACAAACACATGTTGATGGCAGATGTGAACGGGGTCACAGAGGCTGATGTGTCATGTTACACTTTTTCTGTGGTTTACAATTATTACTCATTAGCTGCGTTTGCAAAATAAAAACGATATTTCCAACATTTCTAAAAAGTGCAACTGCACCTTTAACGTGTTTCCATTTGAGGTTGTTTTTGTCAAACTTCGTAACTCTCGTAAAATCTTATCCCGCGAGCCTCTGCTGCAGGAAGATAGACGCCCAAAACCTGTTGTGTGTTGGCACCTACAGCAGTTGTCTTGACAATTTTAAACAAAAGACGAAGAAAACAGATGATAGTTCAGAGGCAAAGTCTGTGTGTATGGCTAAGGCCACGTATAAGAGACTTGATCATGTGACTAGAGACATCATGTCCTGTAACGTAAAATTTTTCACAATATTTGTGGGTTTTTTGAAATTCAGCTGTTTCCATTATCAGTTTTTTATAGTTAGTTATTTTGTGCATTTCCAAGGGTAATGTAACCACAGCTACAGACAGACCATGGAGTTCACAGTTAGACTGGATCACAGCAGGAAGCCAGTGGGTAACGTTACACTAGATTTTTTCCCAGCTGCCAGGAAATACCAGGTTTACTAAACTACTACTAAAATTCCCAGATATGATTATTATGATTACAAAAACTAAAATGGCATCAACTCTAAACAGTGCTGCTTTAAACCATGCTGTGTGCCATGTATTTAACAAACAGCTGTATCATGCTCTCTGTGAGCTCCAGTTACTCACAGCTACCAAACCTTCAGGGTGGTTAATACACAGCTAATCAGCAGGATGCCGCCTCCACAGGGTTTGTAAAGACCCAAAGCAAAACAGTGAGGCAGAGGGAGGCTTAACAGGTTGAGTGATCAAATGGAGGACTGACCAGGGGTTGGTAGAGCAGGGGTGGCAGTGATCTGGCATGAAGGCAGACGTAGATCCAAGGAGTGTGGTGAGACTGCAGACAAAAGCAGACAAGACAACAGAATTACTACACACTCCACAGGTGTTCACTGACAACAGCAGTGGACTTCAGGCCAAGTGTTGGTTTCCACTCTGGTGACTGAACAGTAACTGAACATCTGAACCAGTCTTAGCTGCTGCAGTGGATTGAAGATGAGCCTCAGGTGTGAGTGAGCAGCCAGCAGCTACAGGTGGACAGAGACCTGTCCCCTGCACAGGAGACCACTCAACACAAAGACAGACACAAACACCAGGGCAGGGAGACAAACCTCCACAAAAGGTCTACACACATTACAAATCTGAATATTTACACTAATGTACCCTAAGGCAGCGGTCCTCAACCTTTTTTCCCACCATGGACGGTTTAATGTCGGCATTATTTTCATGGACCGGTCTTCAAGGTGTGGCAGATAAATACAGCAAATATAATATAACACGACCGGCATAAAAAGTTGTCCTCTTACCCTTTGCAAAGAAGCTCTCCAAAGACGTTTGTATTTTAATCATTTTTGCCAGTTTTCGGGCTTATTTTTTGGCTAACATATCTGACGTTATATGTGATAGGTGATACGTTTTATCACAAGACCGAGACAAGCATATTGATGTGTCACGAGTAGGGATGGGTATCGTTAGGATTGTTATGAATCAGATTCTCATTTCAGTTCTGCTTATCGATTCTGGTTCCTAACGATTCCTTGTTTCGATTCCAAAAACAAAAAAACATGAAGCCAAATGTATATTTAACATAATAATTTCCCACACGTGTTGCATTTTCCACATTGGCCGTTCTCTCTACTAAAATTAATCCTTTTTTTTTTTACATTACCCCTTTTCCACTGAACAAGAACAGGTGCTGGTTCAGTGCTGGTTCTAGTCC
>OOFC01033168.1:0-10667 GCA_900323345.1 Pseudochromis fuscus | reverse complement strand
TGTGGGGGGGGGGGTCGGTGCCTTGCTCGAGGGCACTGGGATTTGAAATGGCTTGAACTGGTTCACAACCCAAGTCTCAACCAACTGAACCACTGCTGCTTATAGCACCACACTCCTGACAATCAGCAGGAAGATCATCATACACAGTTACTAGCACCATGAAGGACTGATTGTCTTCTAATGCTGCAGTTTAAGTGTTTGAGGAGGAGGATTAAATAAGTTTATACTTCCTCCTACTCCTGAAATTTCAGACTTGCACTTATCGAAGGTGGATTCTGTTGATTTAAATGTTTTTTTTTGTTGTTTGTTTTGTGTCTTTACATGTTTGAAATAAAGATATCAGTCAATCAGTCGGGTATGGGCAATCAAAGGGCGTTTAACCTTTAACTGCCATGTTTGGTTTACCATCCACCTCAACCTCTGCTGATTGGCAGAATGAAGACCATCTGATAATCTGCTCATGCTATAACTGACTACCACAGTAAGTAGGGATAAGTTTGGACACAGGAAGTGGGTTGGTTCCTACTTATTTAAGGTTAAAGAAGGATGATTATAATTTTAAATCAAGCTAATGACATCATCTGGTTTGAAAGAGAGCACAATATTTTCTATTAGCATATAGCGTACCTGTCAGGCTGTGCTAACCCAACCATCACCCTGATCTCCTCTCAAAGAAGCTTTGTAATAGGATACTTCACCAGCATCATGCTTCTGCTGCAACCAGCAGGATGACACCGTTTGACAGTTACTTCCAACATCATCTTGTGATTGTTTTTCAATGTGCACATGCTACAGTTTAAGTATGCATCACTTTAGCATTGGCTAAAGTTAGCTTTTGGTCAGAAAAACGAATGCAAATGGCAACCTTATCCTCATTAGACATTCATGCTTTGTTAACTCAGCTACCCACCTCCCAAAGAGCTTCAGATTTTAATAGTCCTTCAATAATCTGAGCTCTTCAGAGTGAAACCACAGTGGATTGTGACCTGCGAGTCTGATGGCCGATACAGAAATCTGAACGCCTTCACAAGAAGTAAAAGTAGAAGTAGAGAAAGAACATTCTGAAAGTCTGACAGCAAATTAATGATCATGACAAACTCAGCGCGGGTCAACAGTTAATTTGTGGAGAGCCACAGCACCAAAGAAGTCAGCTGGAATTAAGCTGACAGCATCGGGAAACAGGCAGAAACTGGAGGTGAGTGTGAATAAATCCTGTTTGATCTGTTGCTAAGGCGCATGTGTCTGTAATGTTTCTTGAAACGTGGGGAGCTTCTAATGACTGGAAAAAGTGAGAAATGAAAAAAACACTGACAGACGGTTGGCAACAGTTTGGAAAATAAAAACAAACTATTAAATCACTGCAAAACTCCACTCACTCTGTCAAGTGTTCAATTTAGAAATTGGAAGTAGTGTGTCAGTTTCTAGCTGAGTTTTCCTCCCTTGCATCATTTCCAGTTAGTACAGTAGCCTGCATCAGTTTTATCTACACTAACTACTGCCAACGTGGTGAAGTTCAAAGTCTGTACTTGTGTATTTTTTGTAGTATTTGGTCACAACTTCAAGCTTTGTGGACAAATCCTGTTGAACCGAGCTCCAAAGTTTTGTTACATTGTCATTTTTATTTTCAGAGCCTGGCACCAGACACTCAGAGGTGCTTCAAGTTATTATTTCTCACTTTTGGAATAATGCTAATTGCCTTTGATGACTCATTGTGTTCCTTTATTGAGATAATAAGCAGAGTTTTTTGGCCCGATCCATCATTGACATTAGATTAAAACTCATTTAGTCCAATATTGTGCCTGTTAAATTGTATTTTTATTGAAAGAATCGAGTTTCAGTGCTTCGTGTAAATTGGTTTCTTTAGAAATTGAACAGCAATAAAACCTATATTATTGTAAATTAAAAATCTTACTGAATTATACAAATCTCACGAGGAACTGATGCTGGAAAAATATTGGCAAATGTTCCTGCAATAAAAGTGTACATAAAATATCCATCCTTTATCAAACTAAATAAGGTAAAAGCATCTGCACCTGGATAGAAAATGTGATATCAGACGTGTATCGTTGGACTTCAAGATTTTATCCTGAGGTTACAAAGATGCACAAACATGCTTCAGGGTGATGAAGTTCATCCATGTGGATTTAAGGACGACGGCAAATTCCTCTTCACAAAGCAACACCTGCCTTGACCCTATACTGATTGAGGTTGAACCACCAGGGCTATACAGAGTCTATACAAAGGAGTGATCTCCTGAACCTTGAAACAGAACGAGATCAAAAATGTTGTAAGAAAGTAGTGAAGAACCGACGGCTGCACAGTCCTGTAAACATGTTCATAGCTTCCAAAAAAGTAATTTATTCCAATTTACACCTGGAACCTGTTTCCACATCCAAGCTGAGGGAGTTCACGGACAGGGACGCTGAGCATCTTCACCTCCACAGAAAACAGAAAACCGAGGCTGCAATATTGGAGATTTTCCTCCAGCAAACAAAAACTGAGTATCAAGTGAAGCCAAGTGCAAAAAGTGCAATACCACCGACAGCCACAAGACGCTGTCTCTAAATAACCCTTGCTCCTATTGTGTATTGCTTGTGTTTGTTTTGAGACACATAGGGGGCAGCAGTGGCTCAGTGGGTTGGGAACTGGGGGGGTTGTCGGTTCAAGTCCCAGCCTGGAAAAACTACGGAGTGTGGACTGGTGGCTGGAGAGGGGCCGGTCCACCTCCAGGGCCTTTTAGGGTTGCCAAGGTGCCCCTGAGCAAGGCACCGGGGTGTTCTGGATCAATGGTGGCGCCCTCACCCTATCCCCTCTCTTTGCATGTTACAGGTCCCCTATGTGTGTGTGTTTGTAGGGTGTAAATGCCATTTTGTTGTGTATGTTTGTACCCTGTGCAGCTACAATGACAAAATAAAGCTTGCTGATTTATAGTTGAATGGTTGAATCCTCATCTCTTATAATGGATGAATCTTTTAATAGGTCGTGATGCTATTTCACAACAGTGTTCAGTCCATGAATGCACTTTACACACACACACAAACACCAGAGAATAAACACAACCCTAAAAGCAGCAGCTGACTTCCTGTGGTTACAGTGTTGCAGAAATCCTTCTACAAGGAGAAGTGTCTCATACAATAAAACATAAAATGAAAGTTAAACTCACCACTGCTTCTTGAGAACAGCCTCCTTTGGTCATTACACTGAGTGACGTCTCTGGTAATCTCCATATCTCACTATTTTGTAAAATATTATGTAACCCTCCAACACTGAGCATATCCGTCGGGGATGCAGAGTGACTAGCATAAATCAATTTACCGTAATTTCTCGTAAATTTGCGCCAGCGACGTGATTCCAGCTGATTGTGAAAGCTGACGAGTGGAGCGTTTCGTACATATTACATACATTACGGTAATGTACGGAAGCTCCGCTCTCGGCTTTCAGAATCAGCTGAGTGGCCGAGGAATTACGGCGGTTAGATTGAGATACGTCACTTCCTGTCAGCAGCTAAATGTCCGGGGTAAACAAACCTTTGGTGGAGGTCTGAACACAGAAGAGGATGAAGTGGTAAAAGAAGAAAGAAGCAGTGGATAAACACACTAATGGAGGTTTGTGCTGTTGTTTTAAAAAATATTATTTTTTATTATTTTTTCTTATGGATAAAAACATCTTCAGTGTTTTGAAAATGAGACATTTTCAGTCTATATTCTGGAGGATACACACAAAACAGGGAAAATATCTCAGAGATATATTTACACAGCATTTAAAGACCTACATCCTGGACATAATTAATCACATAAATATTATTAGTGTAGATGTTAGTGCTTGCAAGTATTCCACTGGATAAAATGCTTGAACAGTCGGCAAATTAAATGTTGATGAAAATGGATAAAAATATATTAGAAGAGATGCAGAGAAATTTAAGGTCATAGTCTGGGATGAAAAACACACATTTCAGTCTCGATACATTAGAAAATAGCCATTAGGTAATTTTCCTGCATATTTATGTGCTTAGGGTTAATCAAAAGTAAAGCTGCTCATATAAAAATCAGCTCATTCTAATAATTGTGAGGTGCCTTTACCTTTTAATAACGCCGTGTGTTATACCCTGTGGAGTGTTGCCTCTATAGGTTTCATCATCATTATTAATCTCAGCTGTTATGAAACGAGGGCACGGAGGGACCAGAGAGGTTAAAAACAAATTAGATCTCAGCCCTACAATCTATACAGCGTTGACAAGGGTTAAGTTAATGTTACATGAGCTGTCAAAGATGCCGTCAGAGGTGCTTTAAAACACTGACCATGAACTGTCTGAATCACACCGAGGGACGTTTGTTGCATCTTTTCCGTCCTCGTCTCTAATCATGAGGCAGGAAGTGACCAAACCTCATCCTAAATAAATGACTCTAAATGTGCTCATTGTTGCAGAGCTACTTTCCACTTTAACTTTAATTTACTCTGTCATTTTTTTTTTCCATCACATTCAAATATTCGACACAACATTTTGGGTGTTCAGCTTATTACTTCCGAATCAGTGGCACAGTTAATTGTGTAAGCTCATGCATTGTGTTGGGAGCTGCCACAGTCCCCACAACTTTAAAATGAAGGTAAGAAGTAAGTCAGATGTCACCGAAAGCAACAGTTTTATTGGGTGAAAATGCATAAAACAAACAACTGTTTTTGTTGTTGTTTAGAAAAACCCTTCGTGAGTGTATGGGAACAGATTTGTTAGATTTAAAAAATATAATATTTTATCAGATTTTTTCCTGTTCATTAAACTACTTGACAACCCTCACCAATACATTTAACTTTAAAAATGAACAGGTCAAACTGTTACAATAAAGTACAATACAATTCTAAAATGTAACAAAATTTGTGAGAGTTACAATGTTGGTTTTGCAGTTTTACATAGAAGTGTTTTAATTAGTTAAATTGTTTAAAAAAAACATAAAAAGGACAAAAATTACACAGTTTCTTTTGTTTAACATCTTCCTGAGTCTGTGTTTAAAGATTCAAAGAAGAGAAGAATTAACTTCAGCTAATGACATCAGAATAACTTTGCACTACTTTAATAATACTTCAATCCATTGCTAATATTTCAGTGGACAGAAATTTCTGAATCTAATTCTGGGCTTTTATTGTTAAATACTTGCAGGCAGGCTACATTTCCTCCAAAGACTGCAGGGAGAGCTGGATGCAGCTGAAAGTGAAGCCAACACGGAAATGCCCAAAAAGTGCAACACCACCGGTGGCCACTAGATGCTGACTCCAGGTAATCTAAACATGTGGTCACGGTTAAACTACTGGAGTGTTTAGCATGAGCAGCACACTTTCTACATCCCCTCACATCTATACAAACACAGATTGTATAAAAAACATGCACCAAGCAGCCGGATCTCAAAAGTGAAACCAATGTGGAAGTGCAGTCCCACCAATGACCACTAGATGCTGCCTCCAATATATGTCAAATCAAAATCAACACATGTTCTGCACAAGTCATTATCATTTCATCAATAAGGAGATATCAGGCTTCAAAAAGAGGAAGGTTTAGGGGCGGGGCTAGTTTGATTGACACCTCCGGTCTCCAGTGATTTACAGGTGGTTTGGAGGCTCATTCACCAATCAACTCGGTCCTCGGGTTGAAGGGTCAGACCCGCCTCCTCGCTTCTCCCTTCATATCCAAATATGGTCACTTCTGGCTCTAAAAAACAAAATGGCGCTGCTCAAATATCAAACTCCTGGTGCACCACGTCCATCTCCTCCATTCAGTTTGTCACTACAATCACATTATGACCAGAGGTGGATGTTTGCGAACGTTAGCTACCTTTAGCTAATGTTTAGCTGCTGTAGCATGTGATGAGCATTTTATCTTTACTTGGTGAACAGCTGATCCATCGTCAGACTCCCACTGCACACAGGAGTTTATGTAACTAAAAGCTACTGTGCAGCATTTAGCCCATGTGACATTTCTGCTTCAACGTCTCCACACTTCCGAGCAAATGAAAGCTTTGCGAGTGCATTATACGACGGCCTGAAATGCAAAGTCACCAGACCCCTCGTGTACTCGTGCCTCCCACTAAACACGCTGCTTTTGAAGTCAGATTGATGCCCCTGGAGATATATACATCCATTTGGTGCTAATTGGTTGTCACGCTACGAGCCATTCACTTTGGAATTTGAATTTCTGCAATTTCATCAGGTCGTGTGTTTTCATTTGTCGATCTGTTTCGCCGCCATTTATAGAAATACATTTGGGTCAAATTCCACTATTTGCCATCAATTCAGAGGCAATTCTGTTGTGGTAAATGAAAGAGATGGAGGAGGGAATGTGTCTATTACAGCTGGTTTGGTGCTGAATGAGCTCCATATGTATTTACTGCCTGCGAGCGTGCACGGCCGCGCAGGTGTGTGTGTCCACGTGCACGAACGCCGGAGGCGCCTAAACAGGCAGAATAGGAAAAATACTACTCTGAATACAATGTCTATATGGTTGTGTGAGTGTGTGTGTGAGTGTATTTGAGACAGCTGTGTGATGATAAATGGACTGATAGCCGATCTCGCTGAGCTTACACCCTCTAATTAGTTTTTAATTGACAGCCATTAAAGATCCCCATTCCCAATCCTGATTATCTGTTGCACAGAGCAGCGATCTAACTGCCCCTTCCCTCCCGCTCTTATTTATCTTCCCCGCCGCTGATTTGCATCATTTCTGCCTCTCATGATATTATAATGTAAAAATGTTCCATTTATATTAGCATCATGTATTTAGCTGATACTCGTCGCCACTGGCATTAGGTTGAGATGAGGCGTGGGGAATAATGAAGACTGTCTGCAGCTTTAAAAGATATGAGTGGAGGTTTTGTTATGAGTATTATTAGATGTTGCCTTTAAAAAGAGGTTGTATCATAGACGGTGTAGAAGAGGACGAAGCAGGCGGGGCTCAGAAATGAGACCAATGCAGCGCTAGGTACATTGGTTGTAAGTGTAACTTTAAAGCTTTGATCCACCATGTTCCTGAGTGTTTCAGAAGTGAAAATGAGCTTTATTGAGATGAAGTCATTTGGAGACACCATCTACTGGTCATCAGTGGTATTACCCTTTTGAGACCCGGTGGTTACATCCATCTTTTGTATACAGTCTATAGGCGCTGGTACCACCTCGCCTCAGATTGTGGTGTGTTTCCACTGCAGAAAGTACCTAGTACGACTTTTTAGTACTTCCTCTCCTGCGATTAAAAAAAAAGTACCCGATCAGGTACAACCAGGTACTAACATCTTATTGGTCGGAATCGTCATTGCGTCATCACTCCGCGGCACGGAAACATTTGTAACCACAAGCCGACAGTCTGCACAGGTATAGTCAGAATAACAAGTTTCTGCTATGAGCGGAAAAACCACTAAATGGTTTAATCTACAAAAACAGGTTTTAGTGCAACATTAAAATTTTATTTAAAAACGTTAGCTGGAAAAACGTGAGCTCTGAGCGCCCTGAACAGCTAACAGAGGTCGTATCAAGAGCTAGCATCTCCGAAAACGTCGGAGCAAGTTCTTAAAAAGCCTCTAACTTGATGGATTAACAACATATTTTAAGTAAAAACAACTACCGTATTTTCTGGACTATTGAGCACCTGTCTATAAGCCGCTATTGAATTTATTCGAACAGTTTCATGTGGTCCACTCTGACCGGGTCTGATGTGACGACGCTAAATGTATTGGAGCTTGCTATCTTGTAAAAAGCTAACGAGCTTCGTGCTGCCGATACATGAGGAACACCGGCGTTTAAGTTCAAAGCGTCGGAAAAAAGTAGCGGCTTATAGTCTGGAAAATACGGTAATTTCTGGCCTGAAACAATCTTCAAACAGTTATTCTGAAGATTACTGAAGATCAGCTTTGTCCTCCATCATCTGATGACCGGCTACAGGGAGGAGAGACTGTTTTCAGTCATGGAAACACAACCAAGGCGAGTTGAGGTGAGGCGGTATCGTGCAGTGGAAATGCACCTTATTATTACCAATAGTACACCTGCATCAAACCCCTCCCCCTCCTCCCCTCAGCATCCTATCAAATGACTGCATCCCTCAGACATCACTTGGCAATGATCCTCTCGGTCGAACAAAATGTCCCGTATTTCCCTCCTTGTAGAATCCACTCATGTATGTACAATGTACCTGATGTTGTTTTGATCTCCTCAAAGTCCTGGTTGGTGAAAAACTCGTTTCATCGCCACACACCCAGTCTGAGGATGACAGAATGATAAGTGTTGACAGGATCACGACACTCTCCGTTGTTTGTTCTTCTGTGAGGTGTCGCTGTGTGTGTGTGTGTGTGTGTGTGTGCGTGTGTGTTATTGACACGCAGGCTGTCGAGCATATGTGATCGTCTTTCATCCCCTTGAGTCTCTGTCTGTGATTAGTCATGAGCAGCCTGGCTATTCAAAAAGAAAAAAGTGACATTGAGGATCTTATCTTGAGTGCGCCACGCCCACCATCGCCTCCAACACACTGACCAGGGTGAGGGATGGAGGAAAAGAAAATACACACATCACTGTTGTCGGATGAAAACGCCACATCGCCAACCTCTCCTTCCCTCGTTACAGCTGAATGACAGTGCAGTTTGGCTTCATCTAAAAAGGCTCACACAGGGGTTTTTACGAGCCCAGGGGGGCTTGTAAGAAATAATATCCAGCTATGCAGGAGCAGGTAATTTTTCAACTAATCTGAAAGTATGAAACTTAGGAAAAATGAGACATCCAGACATTTTTTAAAAAGGAAAAAACAGTCATGTAACACCTTGCTTTTATTGAAAATCACATACGACTGCGAATTTTTCTGCAATGACGAGAATCAGATTTAAAAGTTTGAGCTGTCAGCTTCCTGCGAACATTTACAGCTAAACTAAAAACGAGTGAGTACTTTTTAAATTTGTAACTTTTGCACGACAGTGAAAGTCAAAAAGTGCAATACCACCACTGAACACTAGAGGCTCCAATCAGGTTCAATACAAAAATCCTAGAAGTCAAGTCTTCTTCTCAGAGATCTGGTGGGAGGAGTTAGGGGCGGGGCTAGTCTGATTGACAGGTGGTCCATCTGAATATCATTTGATCATTAAGGAGATATTAGGCTTAGGAAAGGGGCGGAGTTAGAGGCGTGGTTACTTTGACTGACAGCTCTGGTCTCAGGTGATTTACAGCTGGTTTGGAGGATTAGTCTCTGGTGGACTCCAGTCTCATCCACATTGGACAGTGTCCCCGAGTTTAAGGCTTAGACCCGCCTCCTCACTCCTCCCTGCATATCCAAATATGGTCACTTCCTGCTCCAAACAACCAACATGGTGATGTGTAAATGGCTAATTGCAGGATTTTTTTATTGCAGATTTTAGTAGCTGTTTATTTTATTTTTTCAGTAGTTTTACTTTGCTCATATTCATTATCACTGTGTTTAGTTTTTAACTTTATTTAACCTTTAACCTTTTGTTAAAATCACTCCTCACTCAGTTTGAATTCCTTTTATTTTATTTCACTAAGGAAACAATTTAAAAATGACTTAGAGCTTTACACTCATCCATAAACAATAAATAATATTCTTGGATTTTCAGAATAAAACAAAAAATAAACAATTGTCATAATAATAATAATATTTATTTGAAATTAAATGTTGCTACTATTTAAATCCCCTGTCTAAAAATCCCTATCAGTTGCCAGAAAAACACAAATAAGCAAAGTACAAATATCCAACATGCAGAGTACAGTATTTTTGAACACCGAGTCGTGGGACAACACGCCCGAGGCCGATTCGTACCCTCGACCACGGTGTGAAGGAGCGTGAGGGCGCCGTACGCCGCGGGCGATCAGAGCATCTGTTTATCGTCTTCAGTCCAAACCTCCATCAGATCACAGAGCGACCTCTGCCTGAGTCACTGCTTCCTGTTCACCTGCCAAACAAGCTGCACCTGCAACACTGAGGCTACAGCAGCTCTGATACTGAGGCTGCTGCTGCTGCTGCTGCTGCTGATACTGATGATGATGCTGATGCTGCTGCTGATACTGATACTGAGGCTGCTGCTGCTGCTGCTGATACTGATGATGCTGCTGATGCTGCTGCTGCTGATACTGATGCTGATGCTGCTGCTGCTGCTGATGCTGATGATGATGCTGATGCTGCTGCTGCTGATACTGATGATGATGCTGATGCTGCTGCTGATACTGATACTGAGGCTGCTGCTGATACTGATGATGATGCTGATGCTGCTGCTGATACTGATACTGAGGCTGCTGCTGCTGCTGATGCTCCTGCTGCTGATGCTGCTGCTGATGCTGCTGCTGATACTGATACTGATGCTGCTGCTGATACTGATGATGATGCTGATGCTGCTGCTGATACTGATACTGGTGCTGCTGCTGCTGCTGCTGCTGCTGCTGCTGCTGATGATGATGATGATGCTGATGCTGCTGCTGATACTGATACTGAGGCTGCTGCTGATACTGATGATGATGCTGATGCTGCTGCTGATACTGATACTGAGGCTGATGCTGCTGCTGCTGCTGATGCTGATGCTGATGCTGATGCTGATGCTGTTGCTGCTGCTGCTGCTGCTGCTGATGCTGATGCTGCTGCTGCTGCTGCTGATACTGATACTGATACTGATGCTGCTGCTGCTGCTGCTGCTGCTACT
>OOFC01033167.1:0-16825 GCA_900323345.1 Pseudochromis fuscus | reverse complement strand
TAAGCCGCTACTTTTTTCCGACGCTTTGCACCCTGCTGCTTAAACACTGGTGTGGCTCATGTATCGGCGGCACGAAGCTCGTTAGCTTTTTACAAGCTAGCAAGCTCTGTGCTGCCGATACATTTAGCCTCATCACATCAGACCCGGTCAGAGTGGACCACATGAAACTGTTTGAATAAATCGAATAAAGGAGCAGCTTATAGACAGGTGCGCTCAATAGTCTGGAAAATATGGTATATGCTTCCTTTAAAATGTATGAATCATGATCCATGTTTGGCTTTAGTGCAATGGTGTAGGTATGAGAAGAAGTTGTTTCCAAGTACCAAACATTTCTGAAATGTGACAAACATTTGCAATCTGCCTCACTTTTTGTACAATCATGCTCCAACAAAGGCAAAGAAAGAGAATTACCTCCATATACTTCATATGTTCGTCTGTGTGTGACCCTGTTTACACTTGGTTTTAAGATGGGCCTTGCATAATCACAACATCATGTGTGAACAGTGCTGAATACAAGTGTAAGTGACCATCAAGACACATTGAGATCCCATCATTCAAACTACATGTGGAGATCGTCTGGGACACATTTGACCACAAATCTTTTGTAGAGTAATGCGTCCTGATGTGTCCCCAACAAGGACGCACCAGGAAATATCTGTGTCCTCTCACCTGACACAGTGTGAACAGTCTGTACAATAGTTCTTGAATTATTTTCCCGTCTTCTCTCTTTTAGATAACTTTACAAAATCTGGTGCTTTTCTGACAAGTGACGTAAAAACTGTGCGTGGGCCCTGATGTTGCCATGGTGATATTTAAACACAAGTGCTCAGCTGGATGGTTTAGAGACGCATGTTGTGTCTCATCTGTCCACTTGTGATCCACATTTTAAAACCAAGTGTAAACAGGATCGGAGACACTGGGTGACATGAAGGTGTTCACACTGCAGAAATAATAAAGATAAATAAATTGATAGATTTATTTATTATTATTACATATTTTTTTTCAATTTAGCAAACTGAGAGGCAAATTCAGCACAACAGGATTTTTGTTGGCATCATCCAAACGTGACCGTATCACAAACCTGTAATAGAAACTCTTCACAAAACAGAATAAACTCTTTAATTGTGTTATTAATGCAACGTGAGTAAGACGACCTATAGGGAACGTGATGTTTCAGCATAATACACAAACAGCTCAGAGCGTGGCGGGTCGTCTGGAGCAGGTGCAGGTGTTGATGCAGCTGATGTCTCCTGAGAATACTGAGTAATCACACACAGGAGGCCAAAAGGTCTTATTGAAAGAAAGGAGCAGCACGAATACCTGAGTGATTCCACAAGTTACTGCGCATCGGGTTCAAAATGATGTTTAATGAACACAAGACAACCTGTTTCTGCTGGGTCTCTTTTGGTTCAGTTTATATTTTACATGAAAGAATATTTCTCCCCACACAATATGAGAGATTTGGATTGTCTTCCACTTCAGTTCAGATGAAACATGTCTCAGCCGCTGTGTTAGTGTTTTGTACTTGTCCTCTGATGCTAACCCCTAATTCTACATATTTCTGGTTTTGGATGCTTTATGGAAACAATTAGGAAACAATTATCAACATCAAATCTTACACAGATATTTAATTTGCAGCCAAGTATGCGCATCTGTTTTTGTCTACTTCAGCTGTACTTCAGGTTTACAGCTAAAAAACACATCGAGGCACGCTAACAGGCTAGTAACCCAGTAATACATAGTTAATGCTACTTTCTGTATCTGTGGCTGAGGTAGCTGCAATATATTTCTGATTCAGATGTCATTGATATATATACCAGGGATAGACATGATTATTATGTCTATGTATATGTCTGTATAACATGTCTATATAACTTAAGTTGTTACAAGTTGTTGTCAAGAAAGAAGGAAAATTCCTTCTTTCTTGAGGAGCAGAATAGTTGTTGCACAGTGAACGTGGTGTTTTTAGATGTCAGTGTTAAGCAAATTACATCCAAAAACGTCTTATTAACAACTTTTAGAGTGACAAAAATAACGTATTGGATCAATATCGGAACGGTATCGTAACAGACAATCCTCAATGTTACGGTATCGGATCTGAAAAGGTGGTATCGAGTCATCCCTAGTCCTGATTGGTGTTGTTTTTCTGATGCTGACATTGACATGGTTATTTATTTTTATGAAGAAAGTTCCTGGCAGTTCAGACAGAGGACACTGTGTTGAACACAGCAGAATATTTCTGTTTTCTAAACTGAATGTTATATGCAGCATAACATGTGAAATGTAAAATCAGATCTTAATTTGAGCCAGAATATGGTAAATGGTAAATGGAGTACATTTACATAGCGCAAGGCAACTCATTCACCCAGTCACACACACACACTCACACACCAGTGGCTACAGAGCTGCCATGCAAGGTGCTAGCCACCATTGGGAGCAACTTAGGGTTCAATGTCTTGCTCAAGAACACTTCAACATGTGGACAGGAGGAGCTGGGGGTTGAACCCATGATCTTACGAGTCATATTCATATACAATCCAACTTAAGGTGAAAGACTGTTTTGATGAATTAAATGAAGTTGCTCAGGGCAACAATGGATCACTGGCAACATGCAGTAGAAAAGCAAGTCAATAGTACAATTGATAGTCTGTGTGGATTGATGGAGAAACTGATCTAGAAAAAAACCCAAGGTATGAAGAAACAGGAGCTTGAGAAAACAGCAAAATAAATGTGACTGAACTTGGAGCTTTAGGTGAACATTTAATGTGGCCTTTGAGCTTTTCAAGTAACTTATGGGTCCAAATCAATTGTAAAAAAATCTAAAGTTGGAAATTTAAATCATTAGCATGTTAGCATTTCATATAAAGCACTGCTGTATTTAAGTCTGGCTTCAAATAGTTGGATGTCAGATTTTTTTAAATATTTTTTTTTAGGTGCTTGGATTTGTAGTGCATAATCCTAACTGATTGGTACATAATGAACATAATCAACCTCTTCTTTTTATTAGAACAATCCTTGCTTATGTAATCAGGAGTGAGACACCAACAATTTTGCTGAAATAACACAATGTGTGACTTCCCCCTGTTGTGTATGATAAGACCCATCTGATAAACAGGTGCAAAAGTCTTAACAATGCAGTCCTGTGTATTGTACATACAGCAGTGTGCTTCTGCAGGCACATTTTGCTGGCCAAGCAGTAAACAGAAAAAGCAAACCACAAAAGACTTTAGCGCAGAGACGCTGCCTGTGATCTACAACCGATGCCCATTTTTATCAGCGTGTACACAAACTGATCAAACCCTGCATTAGCATGTCTACATGAGGAGCCCTGTCCATTAGGAGGATTCTGGGCAAAGACAAAAAACGACACCGGTAATTATCATTAACTCTGTTTCCACGCTTGTTTGAACGTGTTGTTTTAGGTCAATGGACACAAGGGTGTTGCTGCAACTGCCATTCTTCATGCAGTATCGGGTTCATTTACTGACCTCAAAAAAAAACCCGAAAGAACAAATAAACCAAAAAAAATTTCCTCTTAATTCAAGCTTATGGAGTGAGATCAACTACTTCAAAATACAAGTAGTCAGTGAGAGGCACACACCGTAATCAGTCAGAGGCGTATAATAACCTGCCACAGCTTTAAATATCATTTGGACTCGCTATCAGATGTACGGCAAGAATGTGGAGTAGTCACTATAAATTCTATATCACTGCTGATAAAGCTTTCATCCCGTGTTTTGTTCTTCATGGGCAAAGGGAGTTAAAGCTTTGAAAAGCCGCGGCCGGTAAGTGAAGTCCATTAATCACAGCGTGTAATTGTCAGCATCAATATGGAGCAGCAGCATCCTCAGACGCAAGAACGGGCAGATAAATCTGAAGTGTCGTTTCTGCATACGTAATTGTCCGCCTATTCCAGAATGGGAATACAGAGGATGTGTGTGTGTGTGTGTGTGTGGTAGTGAGTGGGTTGGCCCTTCTCTAGGAGAACAGGGACAGGAAGTCACTTGCATGAAAAAGACACTTGAGAACACTTGATGTGAAGCAGTGTGTCTACGCTGACAGCAGCCAGCAGGTAATTCGAGGAGTTTCATGGTTCCTAACCATCGTAGAGCCCCGTGGTCATTCTCTAAGCTGAACTCCGCGCTCAGCAGACGGCACTTGAAACGGTCTACGGTCCATTTGATGGCGAGACACTCCAGCTGCCCCACCGAGCATGGACTCTCTCCCAGGACTGGTTTCCTGCTGACACCATCCACCGGCTTTTTTTTTTTCCTCTTCTTCCTCACCTTGTCGTCACATTCCACCGGTACCTCTGCCCGAGGCGTCCGTCTGGGTGTTGAAGGGCACACTAAAGTTTAGTTGCATCTGCCATCGTCTTTATCTGTTTTTGATGACCTTCTAGCGCCACCTTCACTCTCCTTTCACTGCCTCCCCCCCTGGGAGCCAAACTCGGCTACAATATGAAGGCCGGTGTGGTCGTATCCTCTGGCACAGCTTGGTCTCGAAGGAGGAAGCAGGGTACAGGCAATCCTCTTACACCCCTCTTCCTCCTGCACCTGCACTGGAAGCACTTTCCCCCCAATTTACACGCTAGTTATGTAATTTCTTTTCTCTTTTCTGGAATGACAGCAGTTAGAACGTTTCTCTCCAAATGTAGCGATAAAGCACAAGAATAGTAATCACAGCCACAGATGTGACAGTGTCAGGAGAAAAAGGCTTTTCAGACTTCCATTGTACTTACAAATAAAGAAGTTTCAGGCACCGCGGACCTTCGGTCAGCAACAAAAACTGTTCAGAAATAGTCTTTAAAAACAACTCAAAAATAACTTAAATGAAAATCTTTATCTCCTAGGAGATAAACACCGCTTTTCTTGTCCACTGACAGAGTCGTTTAATTGGCAGCATTGATGTGGAATAACTGCTTGCGCTGAGGCGGTGGACGCGATCAGTCCAGGAGGTGGCACCTTATTTAAAAGGCAAGATGGCTTGAATTGACTGGATGGTTTATGAAGCTTGTGCATTAGCTGAAATCCATGATTTCTCTTTTGGGTTTTTTTTGCAGCATAGTGTCTCCTATCCTCTGACTAATACAGAATGAGCACTGAGCATCACATCCCCGCCCCTGTCCCACGAGGCTTTAACAATTACCACACTGCTGCAGAGCTGCTGTGATGGCACCGGTCTCATGGGGTAGAGAGTGTTACTGCTGTAGTCACAGTTTTTTCCTGTTTAATTGTTTTTATGCAGTTGTCGCAGGTGAATTTTTCTGCAAGCCTGCAGTCCTGTGTGAATCAAACTCTAAATCAAATTTGCATTAGTGGAACTACTTTTTCTTCTTATTGCCTGTTGTGCTGTTTTGGGGGGACTTAAAAAAACACCTGCGCTCCTCAAAGGGCTTTGCATTATGTTATGGAGGGAAATTAGATGAAACCTTTGGTAAATGGGGGAATTTGTTAAGATCAGATGGTTTTACCGGTTAATTAACTGTGCTTTGGGAAATTTCATGGTGTTCCTTCCCTGTCCTCCATCTACCCAGACAAAAAGGAACTGGAACATATGCTGCATTAGATTATTCAGTATCAGCATCCTGGATGATGGAGCGAAGAAGGTTAATCATCTCATCATGCCAGGATCTGGGTTATGGATGTTAAGTGAAGAGCACATTGTTGTAGTCAACATTTTCTGTGATTGTGAGAAGGACCAAGTTGATACAACCAGACAATCTCGAATATGGCAGGTACTGACAGTCATCCCAGGAGGGACAAGCTGTGAATAGTAGGATTTTGGAGCATGGGCTTGAACTTTTCAGGACCTCAAAGTATCTCTGGGTAATGTCTTGGCACCAGAAACCACTGAGAACCTTTGAAGGGATCTCAAACTGCCATGTTTAACCACAATAAGCAAGAGTTTGTTTAATTGTCAAATATAAAGCCTCTTGTGGAGAAAGTTGGTCGGATTGGGTTTACTTAGTAACAAAACAATGTTTGATTCATTTGTTCCAGTTTAGCCATTGGTAGAAATCAATATGGTGAAAATTCAAAATTCAACTTCAGAGTGTTACTGCATTATATTACAAGCCTTTTTGACTTTTTTAACTTAAAAAACAAACCAAACCAAACAAAACCATGTCATTTTTATGTTGAAAACCAGGTGGTACAGTGGCTACCACTGGTTTTAGGTTCTGGGTTTGAATCTCAGCTGGGGCCTTTGTGGAGTTTTCATGTTCTCCCTGTGCCCACTTGTATTTTCTCCTGGTACTCCCGTGTCCTCCCACAGTTGAAAGACTGTTAGGTGAATTGATTAGTCTAAATTGACCATAGGTGTGAGAGTGCTTGGTTGTTTGTCTATGTGTGTCACCCTGCAATAGACTGTCGATCTGTCCATGGTGTACCCTGCCTCTCACTCAATGCCAGTTGGTCCATTCCCATGTGAGAAGATGCATGGATGGGTGTTGAAAACCAAGGTCGACAAAGCTGCCATATATGGTTATTTAAAATGTTTTGTCCCCCCCCCCCCCGCATCAAAAGGGTCTTTATACAACTAAAACACATATTAAGTTAAAGAACCACTTATCAAGGATTTAACATGAACATCTATTGGGATACTGATATTGGCCTTTGTCATAAATATCAAACAATTATATAACATAATGTAATGCATGGTCATGTTACATAGCATGATGTCACATTATTTGTAACCTAAGTTATATTTTTATAAGATTGATTTTAGTAACACAGCAGAGAAGGAAGTGAATGAATATTGTAACCTGCCCGATAAGAGGTTAACACATCCAAGACATTAAACAGGCTTTTAAACAACTCGAGTATAGCAGTATGATTATGATTTAAATCTTCATAATCTTATTCTGGATGGTAATGTATCACCTGATAATTATGACAACAAAGTCGACCTATTAAATGTATTAAATTATTTTCTATTCTCTTCCATTGCTTTTACTATTCAAATTTTACAATAGTTACTAATTTACCACAGGCTCCTGTTTTTTATGAATGGAATAGCTCAGGGCGGGTCGGTAAGGTAACGCTGAGTGAATGGTATGGGAGGAGGAAATTATAATTTGTCCAATCACCTTGATAGATGTCAGTCATGATGAGTCACGATGGCATGAGTTGTCTCTCTTTTCAGAGAGAAACAACAAGCAAGTGGATGCAAGTTGACGAGAAAAGGTTGCATCATCGTGTTTAGCAAGCCCAAACAAAAAAGCTGTGAGGAAGGAAAAGAGGAAGGAAAGAAAGGAGCCGGATGAAGGTAAAGCTCAAATGACCAAGGTAGACAAGTTTTTTACTCAAACCCAGGCAAATAAGGCAAAAGCTAGCATCCTGCTGAAGGCTAGCAGTAGCTCGACATCAACCTGACCACCACGTCCTGCTTCTCCGGGTGGCCAGAAGGAGACTTTCCCACCACCACAGCCTCAGAGGTTAGAATAAATCTCTTCTATGACTTTTGCTCTTTATTTTAAGGATGCTAAAAACTAGGATATTACCCTTGTCTGTGATAACATGCAATGATTGTGTGATCTAGGTGCCACATTAATGTTGTGTTCTTGTAAGGCACATAATGAGCTATGTTTTTCTTGGTGGTTATACTCACTGTGCAAGATATCTTTAGCTAGTGTAGCTTTGTTAATGTTGACTATATTTGAATGTTTGATAGTTGGATACATCATCAGGCTGTGTTAGGTTGAGCCCAGGACAAGGCAGGTTGTTAGATAAGTGTTGATATGGAGCTTCAGCTGCTGTCCATGGTGCTGAAAGGCTGGTTTGCAGGATGAGTGTGTTGCCAGTCACCTGTAACGTTAGCATACATGTGACAATAGCAGTTCTCTCGAGTGGCTGTGTGTGTGTATCCAAGGGTGTGTGTGTGTGCAGTGTGCACGAGTGTGCGCTTGTCTTTGGGGTGAGGGAGGGGGCACAAAGAATTATTTGCACCAGGGACTTTCACCATGATGATACACCACTGGTTAGAATGTTAACAAAACTATATTCATCTGACTGGATTGTCTGTTCATTATTTCACTTAGTTTAATTCAACACGCTAGTAATGTGTGTGTGATTAATCTTGTAACAGCAGAAATACATAACTAATGTGCCAGTTGTCCCATACACATCCATCACTCCACCCATTTCCCCATCCATTACCCGGAGCTGTGATGTACCATCAGGTGTTGATATTCTGAGCACACTAAATATATTCTCTACCACCAGATTCTCTTTCACTTTAAAGTCCCGATTTATGTGAGAAATGCCATTGCAAATCATTTTAATTATGCACAACACAAATGGTGTTTTAGCCCAGTACAATTCGACTGTATTAAAATATAATAAATGAGCACTGTGAGAAAGATAAAGACCATCACTGTGTTCCTTTTCAAATTCAAATATCGTCATGTTTTTGTTTTTTTTTTTACAAAAGATACGGCTGTCATTTTATTATTACACCCAAGAGCCTGTCATTTGGAAACAAAACCACAGCAAACTGTCAACAGGAACTGAAATAAATAATAGTTACCAGAGCTTACAGCTTAGACTGGAAGAAGGCAATATGTCCATTCATATCACATCTACAGCTGGGGAATAAAAGGCAGGTGGAAGAGTTACTCAAAGGGTAGAAGATAAAGTTGTTTGTACAAAGGGAAATGTGTCTGATCAATGGTGGATCTATTGAAGCGACAAACATACTTATTTGAAACTTACTAACACAGTGTTTGCCTTCGTTTTCCAATAAAATTGCAATCCATCGTCTTACTTTGGAAAATTCCTGCTGGAGATGAAAAATTTGTCACACTGCATGTACATAGTGATGGAGAATGTTTTCTTTTATATTTCTACTGCTTTTTCTTGCACATAGGCCACTGACTTTTTGAGTAACACCCACCAAACCCAAATCAGTCAGCACAGTGAGGACTAATCACAGATGCCTGGTCATGGTCGTCACACCATTTGTTCAAAAAGTTCAATTCTGGATGAGGATTATTAAGATTAGGTAATCCCCAGGGCACTGAATTGTCTCACATTGATCCAGATACAAACTTTTCAAGAATAGCAAACCCAGATTAATGGTACTTCAGTGCAACAGAAGGCTTAACAGTAGGAGCCTAATGAATACTTTTACTACATTATTACTATTAAGTGAACAGGTCAAGTGCAAAATATAAATGCATGTGTATGTGAAATGTTTTGCTAATCCATCCTTGTTTAGGGATCAGAATAAACCAGATTTGCTTTTAGATTACAGGTTTCACAATCCTACTGAAAACACATGTGGAAGCTTGAATCCAGGTCAGAAGAAAGACTGGATTACATCATCGAACCTGATTTCAGATTATATTGTTGTTTTTCTATTTTTGAGCAACCTACTGTCAAGATTTGATCAAATCTGATAACTGAAACCTGATCAGATCACTGCAGAACACTTTGGCCCTGGTTATTTCACAAACCTGCATCTGTCCACTGTTCTGTGGTTGAATGTGGTTGGACAGATGATGCACTTCAAGTGATTTTATGAGATTTTTTCCACTGAAATGGTTCAGATTCTAAGTAAATAAATAAAGATTTCACATGCCTCCTTTAACTATCGAAATCCTTGCCACATTTGTTTTCGGGAAAACTATACTTATATCTTCAGAGCAGCAGGGTTGAAGCAAACACATGCACTTAGATACTGCATGAGATTCCTTCATTCGTACTAACTTCCCTTGGGACACTAACTGGATGTATTGACAGTTGTATATATAATTTGACGGTTGTAATTTACTGCTCTGATGTTGCTTCTAAATGATTCAAGTTCATAAATGACCCGACCACTTCCTCCTCTTCTGTTGTCATCAGAAACCATCATGTTACTGTGATGATGCTGAGGCTAAACCACAAAATACATTAAATAAGTTACGCTCCTACATGTCCACATTAAAACTTTTTTAACAATATATTTTTTATCATGTTTGATGGCAGAACATTGTCAGAACCAATAGTTTGACAAATATCTATAATATTGTATTTTTCTGGAGATGGGTGTTCATTTGGTGACAAAGTATGAGCTGCAGATATGTATGGATTCAGAATGCTAATTTGCATAAGCCATTAAATGGGGCATTGACCACTGACTACAAGAAATTGACCTGATGCTATCAGAAAATCAATTTGCCCATGAGACTGTATCAACGCTGCTTCCACAACCTACACATTACTGCCAGGACTTGTTTGTTTGAGACCGGCCTGAAATCTGTGGGAGAACAGGAAATTCACACACGATTCTCTCGGAGGCTCAACTCTGCAAAACACACGACATTACAAAGCCTCTTACGTAATCGTCCTATAGAACAAAATGGAGCAATAACCTCTGTTCATATCTCTGCTGCTCAACAGATATTTCTAAAGATAAACATGTCCTTGCTTGAAGAAAAAAAATCGTATTCCTGTGAAATGATGCACAGTGCATTCAAATCCTTTCATTGCATTTATTCTCTTTATGTAATTAATTATTTCTTAATGGGCCAACTGCACAAAAGCTACTCAGGGACATCTAGAGTGAAGAGAGGAGTGACACATGTGTTTATATGTGCATTGGACTGAATCAAGCACATGAACTGTATTTAATTTTTTTAAATGTGTAATTCACCATCTGTCTGTTAAGAAGCACCAGCTCCTTTCCTGATATCATACTACTCAGCCTTTTACTGGGGTAAGGTGGACACTTGTTACACTCTTTTTTTGTTGTTTTTGTTGTTTTTATTTCATTTACAATTCCAGTTTCAGTTGCTTAAGGCAGATTGTTTGATAAAAAATGAAAAACATATTTTTTTGTTAAAAATAAGAATAAATGAATAAATGTAGTATCTGTTAGAAATGTGGTTCTTCATGGAGGCCGTGCTGTGCTAGTGCTTAAAGAGGAAGCACGCTCCAAAGAACCATATGCGTTATATGAGTTGGGGGGTTCTCAGCTTTGATTGGCCAGTGGCCCTGTGATGAAATCTTTGGCAATTACAGTAAAAAACAAAACTTAAGAGTACAGACACATTTTGTTTTCTTTTTAATCTCCTGGTTTAGAAGAGGTGGAGGAATAATTATTTGTAAAGAGAAGAGATTTTAATTTTTTTATGATTTAACTTTGCTAGTTTTGTTGTAGTGCACTGACCTGATAGGCCAGTTTTAACTGTGAAGGTGACCCCCTATGCTATTAACATGTGGATGTATCACACAGGAGGAGGGGAATGGGTCTGATGAATCGTTATCTTTGTTTCATGTATTTTTCTCTTTTATTAGCCACACTGGAAACTAACAATAAAAGTCTTTTGTCCTCCTCATGCCTCACCATGCTGTCTTATACTTCATCCACTTCACTCCATCCATTGCAGGACCATTACAGAAACAGACAACCATGCACACTGATACTCACACCTACGGCCAATTTAGAACCATTAACTAACCTAATGTGTTGGAAGCTGAAGTAACTCGAGAACCCACAGGGAGAACATGCAGCCAAAGATCCAACCTGAAACCTCCTTGCTGTGAGGGAACAGTTCTGAATGATGCACCACCGCGCCGCCCTGTGTAACTCACCAAGACAAATGTAATAATAACCAAATATTTGTATGAGAGTGCTAATCTGAACCCTTTGTTTCCATCAACATCAATACTAAATTGATGTGACACAGCAGGTCATCCCTGAAAAAAAAGCCATTGAATTCACTAAAAGCACAGAGGCTGGCTTTTAATATCACAGCAGTCTATAAATGGCTAAAAATGGTCAATTGAACTCAGATAAATTTGTTCATCAAGCAATCTCCTTTGCAGAACCTCCAGCAATATGAGCACTAAGTGTGCGGAGGAGGTCCGGTCTAACTCAAGGCCTTTGTTGTTTGACTTTAAAAAGCGAGCGCAGTCCTGCAGTCTGATTCCACACAGCAGAGGTAGTGTGAGTTCAGCAAAAGTGGGTCATCACATAAAAGTAGAACAGGTTTCCTCTGATGTCGCAGATAAAATATCTAAATTTCTGGTACCAGCCAAAGCAGCAGAACCATTCGATCAAACTCACATTTGTATGAGACAATCTCCAGAAAGGTGATGACTGAATTCTCTATGTATGGACATTCCTGTAAGTGAGTGCATGCATATAATATCACAAACAGTTCTGCTGCTGTGGTGAGACAACATGAGGCCATGTACATGTCATTGTTACGACCCAGGAAATGGCTCGAACATATTTACAAAGGACACGGGAGAACACAGGTAACTTTGTAACATTCATTTTTTCTTTTTTTTTTCCACATTTTTTTCCAGGTCTTTGATGGTCCTGTCTGGAAGAAATAACCCCCGGTTACCTTCCCGTGCCCAAAAGAAAAAAAAACAAAATGCCAAACTGAAGGTGAAGGTGGACCTGGCAGGCTGGCCAAACAAAACAAAAGGGTGCGGCACTGGGCCAACCCCGTACAGGGCCGTCGAAGCCGGCACTGACACCCGACTAGAAAAACGCCCCCACTATACCAAAACCAAAGAAAAAGCGAAAACGAGATGGCCGGTCCCACCAGGTCAAAAACGATCAATAATCAAAACTAGCAAAAAGAAAACCGGCTACCAAGCCACCAGGCTCGGTATGGAGCACCTCGCCTTGACAGCTGTCAGCGTGGATCAGCTGACGACAGGGAGCGCGCCTGAGAACGGGCTGCCACAGGCTCCGAACCAGCCTATTTATAGGTGGAGAGACCGCGCATAAAGACGCCTACAATTAACTATTAACAAAATCAGTCCTCCCCAAAAAACCTTAACCAAAGATCAACATTTCACAATAAGCAAAGGAAAAATATACCAAACTAAATCTGCCCTTGGCTCCGGACAAATAACAGAAACATATGAAAACAGATGTGCCACCAGCACATAACAGTCATATAACATAACATGTCAGATAAGTAACCTGAGTCAGAGCTGTGATTTCACTGGGCAACAGTCATTTACATAGGAGATGTTTTAATGCTAAAAGGGAAAAGCCTACATCCTCATTACAAAACTTCATGTTTAAAATAAAAGGTGAAAGTAATTACCCTGTGTGGACCACAGGTAGATGAAAGTCTGGGTGAAAGCACATTAAATATACATATTTATAGTATTTACTGGGTGACAATTTAGCTTGTGTAAGTTTTATGTAAATGTAAAGCAAACAAAGTAATGAGTCAATGTGTTTAAGTGAAATTGTGGCATCTACACATCAGCCACTTTAGCCACTGGTCAGAGTTTTCATATGCAGACAGGGTAAACATGGGCATGCCCGTGGAAAAGAAAGTCAAATAAATATGCTTTTGGTCAAACGAAAATAATTTCACATTATTCAGTATCCTTACATTCACCACTTCAATTATAGAGATTCAGGAAGTGAGAAAATCAGACAGCAGGAAAACAATCAAAACAAAACTTTCTTTTACTGTTTTCCATGAATCATTTCAAATGGTTTTCATTCAGTATGGGCCTCTGTGAAGACCACCGTTTCCCGAAGCCCCCACATGACTTTTAGTGCTCTCTACAGCTGAGGATGAAATCTCTTGCTGGCAGAGGAGGTGACAGACATGTTCGCAGATGATCCGTGGATGTGCACCTATACCAATTTTGCATCTCTGCTCAGCATTGCTGTTCTGTGCTGTGCCGTTTCCTCAGGAAATGACTCGATGATAACCACCTTACACAAAGTAATTAAAGCCTTTCATTACATTTCAACATCTTTTTCTTCTGTTATATGTGGTGAGAAAAAGGAATTGTTTGGTTGGTAAATTGTTCTGCATTCAGAATCAGTCTAATTGTCCAAATATATATATGTATATGTGGATTTTATTTATTTTTTGTGTGTGTGTTGCTCCAGCTCCAAGAACAAGCTACAGAAAGATAAACACCAAGAACTAGACAGCGCATGTTGGCTTATCAAACCTACAGTAAAACAACATTTAAGTTGTCAGAGAGTCAATTACTGTCTGTAACTGCTGATGCCCTGCAGGCCTCTCCACACTGATGCAGGGTTGTTGGTTTAAAAAAACAACCCTGAAGTTTTCCAGCTTGTCATTCACATTGCTGCTTTGGTCTCCTCTGTAGATCTCCCCGGTGTGACCGAGGAGCCTGAATTTAGCTGTAAACCGGGGTCTGTAGCTGTCGCTTGTGCAGAAAGTTTTAGTGGGTTCACACACGTCCTCACGAAAACTGATGTAAGATGTTGCAGAATCAGTGAGTTAATCCAGGCCTGTAGCTTCAGCTTTGACTCGTTGGTCCATATTCTTACAGCCTTGACCGCCGGCTTTGAAGATTTTAGCTTCTGCCAAATCGGAAAGAAGATAAACCAGGCAATGATCAGAGAGTGTCAAAGTGCATAGAGGAGCACGGAGCTATAGATGTCCTATTATATGGTGTAGCAGCTGTCCAGTGAGTTGATCCCTGATGAGACACTTACTGGTGTTGAAAGCCTGATGAACTATATAATATATATATAATAAAAATATATTATCTATCAAAAAAGCAGGGTCTTTGATTTCCCAAAAACCTAATGTTCACTAGCTTTCCCAGGAGTAAAATGTCTTCCAATACATTGTGATTTGCATTTTTACATTAGAGTCAAAGCTCCGTGAAGATTAAAGAAATAAATCTGCTGACGTTTCAAAGGCAGGATGGTCAAAAACTTTCCCTAAACGTCGTCCTGTGTGAAAAATGAACAACGCCTGGACTTTGGTGACAGTTCATCTATTTTAAAATATCTCTGGCTTCTCCAGTCTGACGATGACCATTGATAAAAATTACAAGCAGAACCATCTGTTTGAAGTTGCTGGGTGTCAATCAATGCTGCAGAAGTGTTTGCATACTAACACCATCAGTGGCTTTGAGCGGTGCAAGCCCCATCCTAAAAGATCCTGAAGAAACTAATGCTGCCAGAACAGGGACTGTTTTTTGGGGAGGCTGTAAAAGTTGGAGACCTGGAACTTCATTTAAAACCTGGTTCCTGCTCAAAAGTAAGAAACCTCTCTGAAAAAGGTGCTGGTTGAGTAAAAAGCAGTGACTTTTGAGAACTGAGCTGTCAGATGTTCACAGTTTCAACAGTTTTCTCCTGGCGAATGTAATCTGAAAGGGTTTGCTGGAAAAAAAAAAAAAAAGAAAAAAACACACCAGGCTGCAATTTGTGGCACCACCTCCAAAAGAAATACCCAACTCCAAGTTTGCACTGTGATCCCAAAACAGGCAGTTTTGCCAAAAAGACAACAACGATAGCAGCTGTAAAGATTGTAATTGAAAAACACCAGACTTTTTCTTCAATTAACTTTAATAAACATGGTCAACAAATTTCATATTCATTAAGTTTCTCTTCAAAGACATCAGCCTGCGGTTTGTTTTGTCTATTAGCTCCTGCTATCTGAGCCACAGATTGAATCTTTGCTGCCCTCTAAGCCTCCAGATCCTGAACTTGTCATAATATAATATTATCTTAGTTCCACACTTAGCAGCTGCTGGCATCAAGACACTGTCATCAAAGTGCGTGTGTCACATTTAGCAGGTGGCAGCAGCTCGACGTGTACACGAGCCATGCATGTTGTTTTAAAACGATGCCATCCCCTTTGACATCCGTCATAATTACTGGATTGAAATGTGTAATTGGGGGCATTAACCACACTCTGTACCAGCTTGAAAAGCTTCCAACGGGCAAACTAATACTCAGCAAAGTTGTCACCTTTCCACCAGAACAATGGGCATCGTAATATATTATGCAAAGGCTGTTTTGTCAGCTTAAAAGGTGAAGAAGATATTGGCCTTCTGTTCCCGCCAGCCATTTAATTCCTGTATGACTTGTGCCATATGCCCTTTAAAGCTCGAGTGGTTGTTTAGCATGCACCCTAAATATTAACCGCCGTGGCTTCACTCAGTTGCCATCTGTCTGTGTGGAAAGGGACTGGCTCAGTTTCACCTGACTTTGGAAACTACAAAGTTATGTGATAGATAGTTAAGGCTGTTATTCAAACACCTTTCAATGACAGCAAAGGCATTCGTGAACGCAAACAGCATTTAATCTTTGCATTTGTTTGCCAGGAGGCTCACATGCATAAACAGATGCAAATTAGTCCTGAATATGTAGGAAACTGTATTTCATATCAGGTTTTTTTTCAACTTCATTTATGATTTTTATATGGACTAACATTACATTAAAATGCTTGCAGAGAAACATTAATTATGATGTTGATTTCAATTTGTGATTTCAACATGAAGAATAAAGAATTACAGGAAGTGTCTCTCTGGATCATGCAGTTGCTAAAACAACTACATAGTCTTTTTTTTTTTTTTAATTACATGTAGAGATAGGGGAGACCAGGGCTTGTTGTCACATTGCAATTATCTTCTCCATCAGAAGGCACAACTAAAAAGTGGAATACTAGTTTTTTTTCCCTTACATGGTCAGGTAACACATCCTGACTGAGAAGACAATAATACAATGCAATGAAGAGTGTGAACATGTGACAACTTACCCCATTGTGGACAACTTGTCACATGTTCACACTCTTCATTTGATTGCTTATAACCAGTGGTGCACAAAGTACTCAACTTCAGTACTTGAGTCAAAGTACTGATACTCATGGTCAAATCTTACTCAACTACAAATAAAAGTTATTGGTCAAAATGTTACTCAATTTAAAGTACTAAAGTACTTACCTTTAAAAATACTTAAGTATTCAAAAGTACATGCATTTAAAAATACTTAAATATTCAAAAGTACAAAGTAAAAGGACATTTTCTAATATCAGTACATTGCTGTATTGTTCTCAGTGCCCGAGTCAATCCCCGACTAATGT
>OOFC01033160.1:0-10235 GCA_900323345.1 Pseudochromis fuscus | reverse complement strand
GTGTGAGTGTGTGAGTGCGTGAGTGCGTGTGTGAGTGCGTGTGAGTGTGTGTGTGTGAGTGAGTGTGTGTGTGTGAGTGTGTGTGTGAGTGTGTGTGTGAGTGTATGTGTGTGTGTGTGAGTGTGCGTGTGAGTGTGTGTGTGAGTGTGTGAGTGCGTGCATGTGAGTGTGTGAGTGTGTGTGAGTGTGTGTGTCTGTGTGCGTATATGTGTGAGTGCGTGTGTGTGAGTGTGTGAGTGCATGTGTGTGAGTGGGTGTGTGTGAGTGTGTGAGTGTGCGTGAGTGTGTGTGTGTGAGTGTGTGAGTGTGTGAGTGCGTGTGTGTGTGTGGGTTGAATACTGTGTGTTTCAGTCATGAGTGGTGTTTAGGTTTTTGACAAAAAGAGTCCAATCCAGATCACTGGAGTATCACCGAGCACACACACACACACACACACACACACACACACACACACAACTCAAGACACATTTTAATACAAATCCTTATGCACACACACACACACCATCATTTCTGTACAGTACACACAGCATAAGACCTTGGAAGTAGCAGGTAGCACCATCTGTCCATTAGCCAGGACAGGGACAGACCTGACACAGAGGCAGCAGTGTTGACCCTCAGCACAGAGGTCCGGGCAGCAGCTCCAGCTCTGTACTCTGCCTCCACCACCACTGCACTGTCTCCATCATGTGTTAAAAATAGGAGCCTTTCAAAGCAGTTGGGACAACAACCCACATCACTAATGACTACAGGCTGAGGGATCATCCATTCAGCAGCACAGGACAAACACAGCAGAGCACCACTGCTAAACTGTCTGATGCAGGAAGCGTCAATCACTGCAGGATTATGTGACTATGTCTCTCATTTTCAAAAAATTGTCACACAAACTGGAGAGTATAATCCTAAACATCTAACTTTATTTGTAAATAATCCTAAAAAGCAGGCAGGTATTTAGCCAATCATTGAAAATCATGTTAATTAATTAAGCTCTTTGTTTCATGTGCAGCAGTACTATTCACACCCTTCATTTCATTAACTGTCATGTTTAACACAGTGTGCAACAGCAGCTTTTTTTACTGTTATAGTTTCTATTTTATAATTGATGTTTGTTCTCCCATTTAAAGCAGTTTGGTATTTTCTGTCTGTATTAATAAAGTCTGATCTTGTCTCTAATAATTACAACTACCTGCACAGTCTTTAGATCCAGAACCAGCTAATGTGGTATAACCCAGTACAACCTCAACATCTCTGATTAAACCAACTAAACTAAAGAAATACTGCACACACACAACACCGCCTGTGTGTTCAGCAGTGTGTGTTTAGTCTGATGTTGTGCATGTGTCTTTATTTTCCTGTGTGTGTGCTTGTCCTGCAGCGACACACAATCATGTCCTTGAATATGCAGCTGAAGAAGAACAACAGTCTCCCAGAGAAGAAGCAGAGTGTAAACCCAGTGTGTGTGCGTGTGTGTGTGTGTGTGTGTGTGTGTGAGACAGTACATAGTGCTGTAAAAGTCGCCACCACTGCATCAGGACACCATGAATATTCATCACTGACCCTGTCACCTTGCTACACGCTAGACTATGTAGGGACGTGCTGATGTCCACTCACACAGAGCAGCAGCTGCACTGTACACTGGTACAACATGTTGACTTCATTCATTCATCTCCATATAAAACACAACCACAGGAGTGCAGTGGGATTACAAACCAAACCCATATTTAAAACCTGGTTCCCTCATTTCCTCCCGGATGCAACAACACACCCAGTGACTCACAGTCAACCAACACCACAGCCTGAAACTCCAATAACCACTGCAGCCTTTAACTCATTTAACATACACTGGTCTCTTTTATGACATAGGTATTGTAGTGACTGTCCTCTACACAGGCGCTACTGGTTTGAATGGTGGCAGTAGTTTGGACGTGCGCTCAGTGCAGTAAAATAAAATAAAAAACAGATTCTTCGTAGATTCCAAACAATATTCCTTTATTTGCGCCTATACTTTTAGATTAACAAAAATAATAAAACGCAAAGAAAATGTAACACAAACGAGCACCGTAAAGCACAATGAACACATCAACAACACCTCAGCACAAATAGGGAATCAGCTAAATAACTTCACCTGACCTCGTCGTGCTGGGGTCCGGTACGAGAAATACAGCCCCCTGGTGTCTGGGGTGAGTTATTACAAAAACAACAAATGAAATATGGCTCCTACAGGTATTGTGCATCATTTATTACGTCCGCCAAGGAGGTTATGTTTTTGCTGGTGTTTATCTGTCTGTTGGCAAAAACATAACCTCCTTGGCGAAGGTAATCAGCAACAACATCATCAACTATAACTAAAAGCAAGTGTACAAACAAACAAATACTCTTTAGTTTAATGACATCACAGCTATGATTGATCAACAGAACTATACAGGAAACATTTCCACCCTGGGTCCAGTTTGACTTGACAGTTTGATCTGAGGCAGGTTGTGAGGAAGCAGCACACAGCCAGAAAACCTTGAAACCTTCTGATTCCTGGATGTAAACAAATTCAACTGAGAAATGAAAAACTTGCTCTTATATTTTTATGATCAAACATGTCCAGCTCTCCCACCTCCAGAGCCTGTAGCCTCAACAATCAGCTGCACAAACGCCCCTGCACAGGCTCCAGTTAAACTATATATGTCACTATAGGTGTGGTACAGGAGGAAAAAACAGCTTGCAGCCACTTCAACATATCTCTTCTCAGCATCATGGGAAGTTAAATTCAACATAAATCAAACTGCATTCCTCAGATGTTTTATATTTCACTGACGACTGTCTGAGCGTTCAGTCTGAAAACACATCACAGCTCAAAACACAAACAACATTTGGATACAACTGCCAAATGTCCCAGCTATAATACTGAGCCACATTCAGAAAAACATCAACTCACCATGGTGTGTTTCTTGTTCAGGTGTTTCTTCTTCTTCTTCCCTTGTGTGTGTGCCAGGCGGGGGTTATTCTCCTGGTCTGACGACTGGTGGTGGTGGTAGTTGTTCTTGCAGGGCTCCAGGCTCAGGCCGTTGGGGACTCTGGCGGGCTTCTTCTTGTGCAGGGGCCCTGCCTGGTTGTCTCTGCTCTCCTGGGGCTTCAGCGTCATGTTCTTCTGCAGACAGGGGAGCACAAGAAGAAGCTGGCATCAGAGCCAAAGCAGCATTTTACAGGACTCTGCAATCGTATGGTCCATCAACAGTCAGATCACTGGCAATACATTTGTACATCTGAGAAAACCTGCTCGTTAGCCCCGAGAGAGCTGAAAAAAGACCTGAATACCCGCTTATAAAAGCCCATTCTGACAGATAGCAAATCTGTACTCAGTGCAGTGAATTTACTCTAAATTGAGGAGCAATGGTGCAGAAAGGCTTTAGATATAGTGACTATCCCAAGATTTTACTCCACGAAGAACAGCAGAACAAAGAGTCATTCAGAGAGGGAGGTGTTTGTGTCATTTTAATTTTACTTCAGAGTACGAAGGGAGCAGTGTGTCCACATGCCAAAAACAATGGGAATTTGTATTTATTTGCTTCATGATGACTGGCTTGTGTTAGCCACACTCACAGCACAGCTTCATGAAGGGAAAAGGAAACAAAGGTTTGACTTATCTGTACACAAATCACAAAGTGTATGGACTGTACAGATGTCTCCTGATGCCACGATTTATTTTTCAAGGAGAACCTTCATATTTCCTGAGGTAGGTGGATGATAGTGTCATCACACTATCTACTGGACATCCGTATGTTAGCACTGTGACGTCAGCGCTCAGCTCACAGCCACACTGTGTTTCATACATCCTTTGTAACTGTGAATCCATCAGTAATCTGCGCTGATGAGGTGTCTTCAGATAACAACCACTTCCATACATACATACTGCATTCTACCTGACTTCCTGTCCGACTTCCTGTCCTCCACTGCATCCAGTGTCCACCATGCTCCCTGTGTTTTCACTTTAAACAACAACAAGCTAATAGAAAAACATATGCTGATTTAGCTGGATGGCATCAGTGCAGGGCTCTGAACAACAGGATCTCAGGCAGAAGAGGAAACAATGAAGGTGAACAGGAAGTGTGTTTATCTGTGAGGCACATTTCTGAGCAGAAAACACCTCAGCAGCAAACATCAAAACACTCCAGTTCAGTTTGCCCGTCAACACATAAAACTCCATCTGAGGACAGTTCTCCTCATGGGGAAAAGTGGATTGTGATAACAAACCAAAACGATAAGCTGCAGCTCCAGCATTGCAGGGTGTTTTCACACAGATGGGGTTATACAGTGTGACAGGGCTGATCAATAAAAGCAGCAGCCTGCTGCTGAGACGGCTCTGTAATGTATCACAGCCGTCCAATGGAGAAGTTATGGAACAAATCAACTTTGCTATTTGAAGGGAGTGACCTGTTTCCTCCTCTGTGGACCAGAGAGCCGCTGGTGTTAATACCTCAGGGAGACATTTAAGCTGGTGAAGCAGCATCAGTGAAAGTGCAAAGCTGCCACAGCTGCACTGATGACATGTCAATACTCTGCAGCATTAACAGGGCGCCGCCAGAGAGCAGCCGGCTCGTATGGAGCTGCTGTGTGTTTGCAAAACCTGCTCCAACTACAAAGGTCAAGACATATATCTGATGTATAATGTGTTTAACTGTGAGGAAGGTCTATGAAGTGTTCTCCTGCAGGAACACACTACACTCAGTTTAAAGCTTCTCCTCTAAGTACTGCAGTTTCAGGGCAGTTTGATACAGTACTTCACTGGAATAGATCCTTTTCATTGATGTTATATCACACATCTGATACATTTCAAATGCAAACACTTTCATGTGTTACTAATTCACTTAAAGGTCAAGGTTTAATCATAAAAACAATAATAATAATAATTTATGTAGCAGTTTTTTTTACACGAATGCAGCACAAATTGCTTGTAAGTGACGCAGGTGCTGTCGCCTCCAAACCAGGAGCAGAGCCCGTCAATGGTTTTTGATACTGTACAGCTGCACTTTACAAATACTGTGACATCACAAGATATTATGGAAATTGGATTAAATGTTTAGCTTTAATAAATCAGACACATATATTTGTATCTTTATTTTTGACACTTTCTTGATACTTGTATATTGTGTACTTCCTAAGTAAGATTTTACAGAGTGGAGTAATTTTTTGAAGTACTGATACTTTAAACACCTGAATACATCTTCTGCCCTGAGTCTGCTCTGTGCACCTCGTACATATTGTACATATCTTTCCTGCGTGCAGCCTGAATGTAAGAAACTGTCAGTCCAGCAGCATCTTCAGGGAGGGTTTATATTTGCTCAGCAGCATTTAAGCTGCAGTGTCAGTCCACCAAACCCAGCCTCAGTCCAGGATTTATCCCACAGCCCACAGAAACCAGTCAGCTTTGGAGTTGCTGTAAAGTACAGATTTTCCACCCAAAGAAAAATCAGCACATCTCAAGCAGCAGCAGTTACTCATGGATGGACCACCTCGGAGCAACCTTAGCGTGCCTGCAGAGAATTACTTGAGCGGCGTTACAGATATGTGCTGCTGTCAGAAAGATGAGTTTGATGGGTGTGCTACTGGCACTGACTCACTAAACCATTTCTAAAGGCCTCGATTCACTCGTAGAAAAACAAGTGCATGCATCAACTAATCTTGTTTGCCTTTTCCGCCCACACTCATCCAAGGCAAATAATGCAACATGACATGCATTGTCAGTGTGCAGAATAAGTGACAAAGTTATGATGGGGCTGAGAGAGCTCCCATTGTGCGAGTCTCCTGCATCTTTCTAAGCTTCTCCACCAACTGATTGCCTGGAATAAATTATGCACAATATGTGTTGCGTGCTGGCTGAACAATACCAAGACAAATTCCCTATTTCAGAGCCTTATGATGACACTGAAAGGGAAAGTAATTGCTCAATATGGCTCACTCTGCACCGGCTTTCATTACTGTGATTGTCTGTCAGTGTACAAAGTAATTACAATGTGGCATTTAGCTACAATGCATGTCTGCAGGTATCCCTGCAACGTGGAGAACAGACAAACATTTTAATTCACTGTTGACTTACTATCTATGTTGGAAGAAACTAAATGTGTGACTTTCATGAACACTGTTATTCATGATATATTTAGATAGTTCACATGTGTTAGGACACTGGGCCTGAGAGGTTCAACATCTACTAGGTAAAACATCTACTACAACAACAACTAAATAAATAAACAGTTCAACTTCAATAAACAAAACTGGACTCATGATAAATTATTAGAGTTGCACTGAAACATCAACTCCAGAGGATCTAACTTCTGCATCGTGAAGTATTTCTGTAAAAAAGCAAAAACAGGATATGTAGGCGGGACATAATGTTTGGAGCAATTCAAATGAAACAAAACAAAACACCAGAGCTATAAGCTAACATCAGTGGACAACATTAGCTCCACATGTGTGTGTTGAACCACATCCAGCTGCTCAGACCATAGACTGAAATAAAAATGGATGAAGATAACCTGACGTCTCCGGTTGGTTTGTGGACTCTCACTGTGAAGGTGTTTGGTATCTGATCATCACCATGTTGGTTGTATGGAGCCAGAAGTGACCATATTTGGATATGAAGGGAGGAGCGAGGAGGCGGGTCTGAGCCTTGAACCTGAGGACACTGTCCAATGAGGATGAGACTTGAGGAAAGCACCAATCAAACTAACCCCGCCCTGAAACCTTCAGCTTATTGAAGCCTCTTGTCTCTTCAGTGATGAATGATTTTCAGATGAACCAGATCTCTGAGAGGAAGAGTTGACTTTAACTAATGACATCAGAATGACTCATGAGAAACATGTACTGACTGAGTATTTCAGGACTGAAATGATCATTTTTGAATAGTGTCTCACCGTCTTGTCCACTCACATCAGCCAGACCCTCTCCATGAAACTTTGCAACAAACAAATCATCAAAGAGCAGTGTCTGTGTATTTGTAAGCACATAAGTTTTAACAGACTTTATTTTATCTTAAATGATCTTAAATGACGGGATGTTGGGGTTTGAGTGTGTGTGGTTTTATTCTACAGTTTTTTAACATCATAAGATTAATAAGTTAGTAGTGTCCACATGTCAAAGTGTCAAGTGGAGCTAAGGTGAAAAAGTGCTATACAAATGTACTCCATTTACCAGTTAACATATTTTCTAGGTTTTTTCATTTCCACATTTCCAATATAAAATTACAGCATATGCAGAACTACAGGAAAAAATATATAAATATAAGGTGGGGGTCAGAGGAGCCTGTAGAGCTGCAGTTTGAGACCTCTGACCTTTAGGGACAATTCATGAACTTATAAAAAGTGGGATGCAGCAGAGAGGCAGGAGATGAAGACATGGTGGACAGAGAGACAGCGAGACAGAGAAACAGGAAGACAAAGAGACAGACAGACAGACAGAGAGACAAAGAGACAGACAGACAGAGAGACAAAGAGGGCTTAAACACATCAGAGGCTTAATGAACGTGACATCCCAGGATATCGCTGCATTCAAAACCGAGCTCAAAGTACATCTGCAAACACACACACACACACACACACACACACAGGTCTCCAGCCTCCACACAACAACAGACAAAATAAACAATAAGTGGAGATCTAATGAATGCTAATAAAGACTGAGAAGTACAATCCCTCCTCGTGGAGCACTCAAGGACAACAGTGCATATTAACTCCAGCTCCCTGGTTAAGTTGAGCAGTGAATTATCTCTCAGTCTTGAGGGAGTCCTTGACCTGATTATTACATTTTCACCAGGTGTGAAATAGCATTAAGCAAGCTGTAAGTGTTGGGTGTAACAAATTGCCGGATAATTCACTGCGGCTGTTTGTGGTGATGTAACCAATTACAGGTGTGATGAGAGCAGCTCGACGACTTGATGTGTAATTTAATGGTGGAGACGCAGGTAAGCAGGAAGTGTACAGACAGACCGGCTCAGGCTTCCTGTAACAAACCTGAGGCTCTGACAGTGCAGGACCTGAACACATATTTTTATTCAGTGAGTTTGAAGCAAAGCTGAAAACAATGTTTATGAGCTCCTGTCCTTGTGGAGGTTGGAGCTTCAGTTTACTACAAAGGCAGAAGAACCTGATTTTAACACCATATTCAGACTTGGACTGTTTGACTGTTTGGTTTTTCTCATGTTCACATATTGTCTCTCTCTGCAGCAGAGGTCTCCAACTGTCGGCCTGCGGGACATCTCCAGCTCCCCCTTGTCCTCTTTCAGCCCCAGACCTGATGTCAAACTAAATCATTGTAATTTAAGTATTAACTGTTTTACACGTACTATACCTTTATATTGACCAACAGCTAAAATAAAAACTCAATCCAGGAGGTTTTTGATAAGTGAGCCCATTGTGATGCTTCAAACACACACAGGAGCAGGTCAAATCATTACATTTCAAAATAAAAGCCCCCTACTAGTAGTTCAGTGGACAGAAACTGTTCATTTTTCAGCCAGGCTTTTATTGTGAAACATTTCAATGCACACCATGCTGTAGTGTCTGTCCTTCAGAAAGCTCTGACACAGACTGCAACACAACCTGAGAGGCTCTTAGTTCACCACCAGGTTTAATGGGAGGAAATACAGTATCAAAAATACTACGAATAATAAAGAACTATTGTCAGTTAGAGAATTACAACACAACAGGTACAAGGCAGCAAAATCTGCGATCCCGGTCACTGTTGATGGCAGAGGAGGTTATTCAAACATGGCCTAGGAGTGCTGTGTGATAGGTTTTGGGTTGTTGTTTTTTGCCTGAGTATGATGACAGATCCCTCTTTGTGTGTTTGTTTAAACCCCACACCACAGCTACATAAGTCAGCCTCTGTAACAAGTGTTGAAGCCATAATGGTCACAACAGCTGTAACTGCTCCCTGCTTACAGATGATTAAACACAATGAAACTTTCCTTTGGATTGAAGGAGAATAACTGACATCTGTCCACAGAACCACACACCAGCAGCATCAGCTCATCCACCTGAGACTAAACCACCAGCAAACACACAACAGGTTCAGGACATTCAACCACTCAAACCAAACAAAAAAACTGTGATATTCATGTAGACTGACTTTCACTGAGCCTTCAGTTCACACACTTGAATAACCTCCTCAAGCAGAGTAACAGCAAGCAGCTCAACCAGCACTGCTTTAGTACAAGGACCAGATGAGACTGAGAGAGATAAGAGATGCAGGAAGTCTGTGTGCAGCTCCTGAATCCAGGCACAGAGACAAACAGGAAGTTAAAGGCTAAAACTGAATCTTACTGAAGTGAACCAAGCAGTCCCGCTGACATTTGGCCACATTCAGGCTGATTTATTACTGGTGAATAAAAACAAAGCAGAACATGAACTGAAGGAAAAACACAAAATTCAAAATCTACTGAGGACCAACAAAAAGCTCCAGCTGCTTTTACAGCCAGACTCTCTGAGATAGTGTGCGAGCCTTGGAGAAAGCGCTGCAGGCAAAATTTCCCAGCTTGTAAATTTGAATGAATTAATTTCAGCCTGATTGCAGCTATTGTGGATGTAGAAATGGCAAAGTGTGAGAGTCGGGAGGTTAACTGTATTTATGCTATGGTACATGTCTCTGCTGCTGCTGTCACAGCTGACTGCAACCATCTCCTCACTGAGGGGCAACCTGGTGTGATGTGTATTTGGAGATTTAATAATGAAGCAAGAGAAAAAGCTTCACCGGTGCCTTACAAATATCAAAGCACTCACATACCCACATATAGAGTACTGGTGTGTACTAACATGATGACCACCTGCCTAACAAAGAAGAACAGAGGACCTGCTGAGGCCTGGACCCCACACACCTCTGAGGGTGTGTGTGCTACCAACACATTAGCATGTTTAGCATGTTAGCTCGTACAGCTAAGATGCTTCTCAGGTATGGATTCAGTTATTCCCCCGACAGAACCAGAGATCTCCAAGATGGTTATTATTACTTGTATTGTTTCCTTCTTCCTCATGGACCCAGCAGAGCAGCGTCCAGGTGAAAAATGCAGCCATACACACTTCTTCCATACACACAAAGACACCCAGACAATTTCCTGGCACTAATCTCATCATAGCAGAGATTTTTGTTCTCCATTTGAAAGGTGTGTGAAAGAAGACAAGGGGATATCCTGTGTATGAAGATCTGATTTCCTGGTTGTGTCTGGCTGGTGAACAAACAGATTCGTTTTCTCTCAGAGA
>OOFC01033158.1:0-10920 GCA_900323345.1 Pseudochromis fuscus | reverse complement strand
GTACAACAGGTAGTGCAACTTTTTATCACGTCGTTTGTGATGCACTAACTACGTGATAAAAAGTTGCAGTACCTGTTGTACCTTGCTGTTGGTAAAAGATAATACTACGTCACTGATGTTACCTCGGAGAAAAAAATAAAACAGCTGTTCATGTAGCTTTGAACTGTGACAAATGGAGTTGGAAATACATTGTTTTCAACGAAGGCGGCGCAAATACCGGTAAGAGCTACCGGTACGTACGGTACTGTATTGTGAATGTACTAGCTTGTTTTGGAGTGAATGGAGTTGTCAGAACGTTGGTTTGTTTTCTATGAATAAAGTTTGACTGACTGACTTATCTGACTGTTTTGTTGACAATCACTTTAGCGCAGCTTCATCTAGATGGATGATAACACAACCCCAGCCACTACAGTAGTTTCTATTCTATGCGCCTCACAATGCGGTGCACCTTATATATGAAAACAGTTTTAAAATAGGTAATTCATTGAAGGTGTGTCTTATATATAATCCGATGCGCCTTATAGTGCGGAAAATACGGTAACCTGTTAATAAACTAAAACAACCGCCCCTGGGAGATTAATTAATGAGCTCATATTCAATTTAAACAAATCTATGTGCACAACACAACCACTCCTCCCCACCTCCTCTTCAATCAGAAGACAGATGATTTGTTTGATTGGAAAGCCACCAGTGCAAGTCGAATTCAATCACATCCAAGGAGTCAAAAATCACAGTGTTAAGTCATCAGGCGGTATTTCATTCACAGCACCCAGACGGAGAGGGAGGGAACAGGAAGAGGAACGCAGACCCAGGACTCCCAACTGCAGTAAATTTGACATGCAGACAATAAGGCAACATTGATCAGCTTCCCTTATGCTTTAGGGAACTCTTCATCTCTGAATATAAACGACAGGATACCGAAGGAAAAAGTGCATATCGCATCTCACCGCGTGGTTTTTAGCTTCTCTGTGCTGTTTAAGGAATAAATCCACTTCCACTCCCTTCAAGCACGATCCAGTTACATTTGCCACAGTTCAGGCTGGAGACAAAAAAAAATAACCCATCCACAGCCTATTTGCTAAATATATCTATACGTTTTTATTTTTTAATCCAACAATGGTTTAATTTTAAACCTCCATTTTCTTTCATTACCATTTTAATGTCTTCTGACACTATTAGGGCCTATTAAAGCTAATAGAGAACCAGTGCGGTAACACATTAAAGAAAAGGAGAAGATACAGCATGGGAGAGGGAGAAACCCGAGAGAGGAGGAGTGGGTGGGTGCACAGTCTACGATGAAGGGCGAAAGGACCTGACAGCAAAAGCACCCAGGGATCAGACCTCATCAGGCAGACGGAGAATTGTGGAAACACAATAAGCAATGGCATATATGGTGTGTAGATACAGAGGATATGTGCCTGCTGATGGATGCACAGAGCACTCGTGTAGTGACCTTTGTGTCTTCTCATGTGTGAACACTGTCAAAGAAAGGCACTGGTCTTCTCACACAAAGGCACACAGACACACTCTCCATACTCAATGCCACACCGAACAGTTACAAAGGATATCTAAAAAAATGCATGTATCTACTCAATGCACATGTATATGCACCCTGAAGAATCCTACACACTCTCAGTCACAGTTATGTAGATGGTCTCTGCCATGTGAGGTCAGAGAGAACCTGTTTACACTTGGTTTTAGGATGAGTCCTGGGTGATCACAAATGACGCCAATGCAAAACTGTTTGAAGATTCATGTTAAATTCAGCGTTAAAGTCATTTATCCACATTTTCAAACCAAGTGTAATCAGTGCAGAGTGATCCCTCTGTGCAGGTGTGTTTTTGCATGAGAAACTTGTTTTGATCTTATTCTGATGCGAGAGAAAAACCTGGTGATCCATGGTCCTGTATTCATGCAAAACACCAGTGTGATAGAAATACTTTTCAACCTCGTGGTGAACCGGTGAAGCAGCTCTGTGGAGACCGGGAAAGTCTTGGGCCACAGTATTTATCCAGTATTAAAAGAGGAGAAAAAGAAAAGCAACGCAAAGTGACACTGGTGTTGCCTATCTGGGTCTGAGAGGCATCTTCCTTTATGTTTATGTTTTCCAGGGTCACACTGACTTTGTATGCGAGTACTGTTTACCCAAGGAGCCTTACATATGTTATCAACACCAAACCTTGGACACACAAATGATTGTTTACCAGAAGATGAACTGTGCCTACACAGAGCGATGAAACCCCCCCTCACAACCAGCATCCATGAGTATATACTGAACTCTTTTATCATCTAAATGTCTGTTTGTGTTTGTTACATCACACAGTACTCAGGTACTCCAGCAAAGTTGAGTTTTGGAAAACTGCTGCTTGTTTGGGTTTTCTGAAATTATGACACGGCACAAACACGAAAACAAAATACTTCAAAAAGATGACCATGACCAAGATACTCCAGCAAATATAATATACAACTGCAGGCAGCGCTAAAAGCTCCCGAAATATATGATACAGCTCTGGTTGAGGTCTGCAGCTGTGACTGTGTGCATGTGTTTAAATTCATGCACACACCTAGATCAAGTTATTCTGGTATCCTATTCATAAAGCTCCATTAAGCCATATTTCTCATATCGACACAGTGAAATGATGTGAAGAGATAAGGCAGTGCTTTCAATCTCAGTGAAATTCGACACTTCACTTTGCAACTATGTAACTTTTAGTCCAGTCTTTTGATTTGCTAAATCAAGGCTTTACTGGTCATTTCTATAGGTGATATTCAAATGCAGTGTACGTGACTTCAATGCAAAACTTGCATTGGCCAATTATGATGTAGAATTTATGCTAAACTTAAAAGGTATTCATTCAACTTGCAGAAATTTTTGTAAGTGTCATGTCTTCAGTGAGGAAGTGCAGTCCTGTGCTCAGTGCTGACCACATCACAGCCAAAGCCCTGCAGTGATCTGAACATGAAGCCTACCTCGATCCTGCCGGTGTCTGGCTGGAAGCCTCTGGCGGGGTCTTCGGTCGTCACTCGGCACTGGATGGCGCAGCCGTTCACCCTGATCTTGTCCTGCTTGAGGCCCAGTTCGGGCAGGCTGCGGCCCTCGCACACATGCAGCTGGGCGTGCACCAGGTCCACGCTGTCACACAGAGAGAGGGAGGGAGGGAGGCGATGAGGTGAATAAATTGACTGACAACCTGAATATGGTGTGAATAGCCTCTTAATTTCCCCTGATGTCACTGCGGAGAACATTTTTTCCATTTACACCAAGGCTTTAAGGACCAATAAGGCCATTTATTCGATTTAAAGATTTTTAGCTATTCTTGGCCTAGAATCAGGACCTGGAGGGCGTGGAGGACTTCGCACTTGAACAAATGAATCAGCGATGCATAAGAAAACAATCCCTCAGAGATGTAGCTCAAACCTAAGTAATAAATTGATGGTGGCCGTTTAAAGGGATGGGAAACTCACGGTCAAATACAGTTTGGAAGATAGACTAGGACACTGATGTTTGACAATAAAGAGCTCATACAACTAAGATATCCTGAAGAGAAGTCCCCCGTTCATGGACAATTTCATGGAGGCTGTCATTTTATATACATCGCCAAACATGTTATTATGTTCAATTTTCTATTACGTGAGGAAAATATTATGGAGACAATTGTACTTCTCCAATTCTACCTGTTTGTCATTTCATGTGGGCCTGTAAAAGTCATGAATATAACTGCTGACGTCTTTATAAAAATCAAAAAATCTTAAGTCGATACAGAAAAGGCATTAGTTGAGCAAACAATTCAGTTTCCACACGCTATTTACATGTGCAAAACACTTTATTCACGCATACCTCGAAATGCATTTTAACCAAGACCAAATGCATCCACACAAACAAATAGCAGTGCATTATGTAAATTTGTATTCAGTAATTACCCAGTATATGAAGGAATTTAAATGTGAGCGGGACAGAAAGACTTCATTTTCTTCCATTTCCATGAGCTGTAACCCTTAACATCAATTTTAGGCTCATCTGTATGCAGTTATTTAAATGTAAAGCTTAAATCAGACTTGCCGGGTTAAGCTTCGTGACCCTGCACCGTTGAAATATATAAAAATATAATTTATCCCTTTGGTTTTTTTAAGGGCACATTTGGGCAGTGGGTGGGATCGCATTATTCTTAAATGGCGGCGTCCAGGCAAACCCACCAGCCGCCAAACATAAACACACGCCGACAACTGGGAACCCTCGTCGCCTTGAAGGGTGAATGAGAAACAGAAGGAACGCACATTAGCAAACCAGCTTCGATTTTGGACAGTGCCTTGGCGTGCGTCTCCTTAACGTCTCAATTATCTTGTATTCCCATTCTGGCCAAACAGAAGGACAATTATGCATCAGCCTGGTGTGAAATGTGTTGGTGGCAAATGCAGATTTCTCTCTTGATAACTTGGACGGGCTCTAGCGTCATGTTTTTGTTACACTCTCATGAATATGTTGGATTTTTTTTTTTGAAAATGAAACACGTCCACTCAAGTCTTGAAACAATAAAAGGAGACGATGAAATGAGCCACTTTATAAAATACGCCCCCAACACGAGTTATAGAAAATGTTCTCAGTTTCCTTGTACTTTGTTTTTTTAATTAGGATACCAATTTGTAATCAGACCCAGAATAGTAACTCGTCTTCATGGGGTCCACCACACTGCCAGCTCCTTGGGGCTACAGCCTTTTAATAGGCATATGAAAAGATTAATTTTTGCCTCTTCCACTCTGTTCTGTGAAATGTTACAAGAGTTAGATATGAAAATAATGTAATACATAATGTACTGTACTGAATTAATGTTCTTTTTCGTTCGTTTACTCATTAACTCTTGCAAATTTTCGGGACAATGATAACAAACGCATTGAAATACGGTCAAAGTATTAGTTTGCTCATTAATGCATCCTGTCAGGAGTTCAATAATATAACCCACTCGCTTTAGCAGAGTGTTTGCATATTCATGAAAAGTGATGCGAAAGAAGAAAAAACAGCACTTATGAGACAAGTATCCAAATTCCAAAATACCAACTTATGAGGTGGCAAATTGGAGTGTTCTAATGAAAGTGCTTTAATATTATGCAAATAAACACATTTCAATGGCAAACGAGACAACAGAACATTTTCAGAGTACAACATTTGGCATCTATGCATAGACATTTTTTTTATTACATATAATTTAAGTTTGGCCTAGTTTTTTTCTTTGCATAAATCTTCTACTTTGAAAACATAAGGCAACGCTGATTGAATGAGGCCCCTTGAGGGTTTATGAAATTCATTGTATACTAATTTGACTCAGATAAATTAAAGGGCCTGCAGCAACATCTGTCCCTCAGTGCAGCCGGTTACAGAATAAAAGTCCCTTGTATCATTAGCAAGTTCCACATTAAGGCCAAACTACGCAGGGAGAGGACGGGGGTGATTTGCCTTCAGTGAAGTGAGAGCTGCACTAAAACTGCTCCTCTGCAGCAGCACCATGATGACAGTGCAGGAATAACCTGACACACTGACTAACACTGACCTGAAACATCTGCACACAGGAGGAGTTGGGTGCAATTTTTATTCCACAACAGGGCTTTTATTGTGAAACATTTGCAGGCATACTGGATGTTTATTGTCCATTTCTATTTGGAGAAACTCCTCTACTGCTACTGAAACAGATTTATCATATGTGCCAAAAACATCAAACCAATTGAATCAATATTATACCAGATTATTCACAGCTTCATGGATCTTCTCTTTTCTGTCTTTTGTTGGCAAAACCTCTTGTACACTGCCACAAGGACAGATATGACTAACCACTCAACCATCATCGATCTGTCTTTACTGACAAGCCAGAAATATGTCACTAAATGTGCAAAGGTTTTGTTGTCGCCTGTGTTGGTTTGTTTGTTTTTTTGGTAACACGACAGAAAAACTGAAGCGATCGATTCGTTTTTTTGAAAAAATGGTTACATTTTAGGTAAGATCAAAGGACCGATCAGAGTTGGCAAATGTTAAACCAAGACAGTGTTGCTAGTTCACCACAAGAGGGCAACAGTGTTCAGTATGTAGCATCAGGAGAGCTGGATTATACCTTGGTGGAGATGTGTGCTCTCTTAGTGCTTTCTAGTTTGTATTTTAATTGGTATTAATGTTTTGATTTAATTTTTTTCTTATAGTCTCTGGTCCAAACAACCAAGATGCTGCTACAGACTGTGTTATTCACCACCAGTAACAGTATCTGGATCTCAGGAACAGCAAGACCTACAGCAACATGTACCCACTATTCAGATCAAATCAACTGACATCATAATGTGGCAATGCCAGCGTTTGCTTTTTAACCAGTAACCTCTGATTTGAAAAGTTATTTTATTCGATGTTTTCACCAAATTAAACAAAAAGACAAAACGATGCTCAGTTGTAGACTGAAGCTGATATTTTAAATCAGTCACGTTTGGTTTTCATCTGTGACCAAAATTTAATCCTTCCCCAAGTTTGCTTCTTCACAAACAAAATCTAAAACTTGTTGACCTCCACTTCCTCCTCTCTCCACGTTGTACCCCGTCATAAGTACCAATCATCCACCGTGCGCACACCACACCACACCACACATGGCAGTTTAATTATATTCCGCCTAGAGCCCTACAAACTAAGTAGCACTCCTGAGCTGCAACACTGCCTAGCCTTAGGTCTGCACTGTCAATTAGTTGGTGCAAATTTGATTAAAAAGAAATTTAGTTAGGAATATGCAGCATGTAAGCACAATATAAACTGTAATAATGAAGGTCTTAAAACCCAGGTCCCCTCCACAGTGCAGGGCGTCGAGATCACATTAGGTAGAAATGCACGGCCAGCCCTCAGGGCGCCATTATTGTTGATATTTATTTTTCGTAGCGCATGTAATCCAAAAATCAGGAAGTAATCACAAAGCAAAGCAAATGCAAAGCAGCCGATAAGATGCCACTTGTTTCTCTTCTTCTACGAGGAAGAAAATGAATTGAAATGTTTCCAGTATTAAGTCTTAACTTAACCAGGAGTGTTATTGGAAACCCTGACAACATAACTGATGCATTGGTACATTTACAATATCTATGTATTCAAGCATGTTCCTGCATTTTCCTGAAAAACTCAAAGAACCTAAAACTGTCAAATTGTAAAGATCCTCTTCCTTTAACTTTCCTTCTGTCTCCTCCTCTTTGCTTTGTCTCACTTTGAGCTTGTGATGTGTCAGGGGTGTGAACGTATTCTTGATTTCTGACAATACTAAAGAATATATAACTCCTTTAAAGATGCCAAGCCTAATACTGCATGTCTGTTTTCCTGCCTGGCATCTCCTGACAGTTTTGCTAGTTGTGCCTTCACCTTGCTTAGGGCTTCTGAATAGCTGCCAAGTTTATATTTGATCTCTGACAATCTGAAAGGAAAATGGAAACCCTCGCATGTGTCACCGAATCTGTTCTTTGAAAATCCATCAGCACCTTTACCTCACAGCCAAATACATTATTTGGCATTTGGTTGTTCTGTCTGTGCAACAACCTTGCTTCGGGCTTCTGATGTGCTTGTAAATATCTTATATTTGCACTCTGATGAAATCACCAATCTGCCTGAGATACATGTGAGATACTCAACTGCAGAGGCCAGAATTATTTACAGCTCAGCACTGACATAGCATATTCTATTAGCCACCAGAGAGTGGTTTTCAGGAGCGGGGTTAATCTTTCCCTGTCTGACCGAGGCACATTGTGCGGGTAAAGTATTTCATCACAGATGGACCAAACTGTCTCGAGCACATTTCTGCACCCGATCTTACAATTCAGCTCAGATAGCTAAACACATATTTTCTCATGACATGAATGTTTAAATCTCGGCTTATGTTTTGAAGAGAAAAGTCCTGGTTGGAAAATTACTCTCTACACTTGTTGTGTTCAAGCTTCACTTTGAGGACACCGAGACAAATCAGCTCTCATGGTGTCGGCAAAAGTCTAAACTCCAATTGAACTTAGCAGGTCTCCCTCCTCGCAGCTTCAAAGATGAAGAAAACCCTTTCATCTAGAAGTCCAGGTCAAGGCCACGCACATTGTTTATCCACCGATGCAGATGTTTCATCTGAGCTAAAGAGAGTCTCATCAGTCGAACATACTCGACCTGACAGGGGATTTAGCTGTGCCATAACATGACATTAACATTTACAGCTTATTAGCCACACGTCATGTTAGATGGTGGAGGATATCATCATCAAAGACAATCCAGCCTGTTCTTTTCTTAACACATCCAGCCCTGTGGATGTGAGTGAGAAGTGTTGAATCATAAAACTCAACTGTGGTGAGGTCGGTGTCCTGTGGCGACTGAAAGGAAGACATGCCAGTCATCGACGCCTCGTTAACTGGCCACAGCTGTACGCTAAATTTATTTGTTGAGTGTTATGAGTGCATATTGTCACTCATATGTTGAAATAATGGAAGTGCAAAAACAATGAGCCTCCAGCAGAAGCTTTGTCTTACATTGCTCTTATATTTTCTGGTATTCAGATTTGTGACGATGCTCCCGAAAACTAGTTTATTTAATGTATTTTTATGACTTTTTTTCTATGTTTCTCATCTTTAAAACTTCATAGACAACAACATCCTCATGGACTGTTTACAGAATGGACGATGCTAACGTGACGTCACCATGTTGGTTTTGATTACTTGGATGTGATGGAGCAAAGAGGCAGATCTGAGCCTTGAACCTGAAGACACTGGGGAATATTAGTCCAGTCTGGACTGGTTTTGCATGAGGTCCATTGTGTTATTATGATCTGTCATTAGCTGCACCCTCCTGCATAATTACTGGAGTCGCAATTAATATTCATTGCTTTTTATTTCATTTTCATGTCTTTGATATTTGGTATATTTATGTAGCTAACTTTACTGTTACAACTAGTTAACCAACATTAAAAAAAAGGCAGTAGGGTCTCCATGTGACACGGCAACAGCTCCACACTTCAAAGAAAAAAAGAAATTCACTCACATCCCCCTTTTAAAAGACGATCACCACAGAATTACTCCAGGTCATCTCCAGAGTCAAGAGAGCAATGAAGGTTTCATTAAAGTGTAATTCTATTAAAATTAATTACCGCGTCTGCCTGAGTTATGCTCGGGTAAGACTGCCAGGGTTGAGGAGATCACAGTGGAGGATGTATAATGTGCTGACCTGTGACAGAGGGGTGAGCACCGGCACATGCACACACTGCTGCTTCTAATAAATCCTCAGATATGTTCACAAAATCTAGATACGTGTCGACAAAAACCTGAGAAAGTACTTACAGTATACTGCCTCCATATGCACAGAGAGGCATGACCTACTCTAAGTGGGCACGGTACAGAGAAAGTACATTAGCTTAATACTGGGAGTGGAGCCTGGGAGCACACACACACACACACACACACACACACAACCTTTAAGTGCATGTATGTTCACATGCAGAGGGAAGCACACTAAACTTTGTCTCAATCTGTCACATGCACACACACACACACACACACACACACACACACACACGAGCAGTAAGACCATGAAGTACTAATTGCATATCATTTTCAGTCGTTTCTCTCGGAGCTCGTTAGCAGGGGAGAAGGGGGTGGCTGCACGCCCAGAAATAAAAGTGGGAGAGAAAGGAGGAGCAAAGCAACGGCAAAGAAGCAGCAACACAAGAGATGAGAGGAAGGAGGAAAGAACAATGCGGGAAAATATGACCAAAAAAAAAAAAAAAAAAAAAGGCAGAGAGGTTAAGAAAATACTCTGCTGCTCTCTTAAGATCCAGAAGGATGAAGGAAATTGGGAGATTAAAAAAAAAAAAAAAGAAAGAAGATGACAGCTAAACTTCGTCTATTGAAGGCAAGAGAGCGAAAAAATGAAGCGAGGGGAAGCAGAGGGAGTGGGAGTAACGCATGAAACGCTGGATGCTAAAACTGAAAGAATGAGTGGGAAAAGTGGGAGTGTGGAAGAGATTGGATTTGGCTGCTGAAAAGGACAGAAGGATCGGATTCAACGAGGAGGTGGAAGGAAGTAAAGGTGGACGGCAGAGGGAGGGGGGATGCTGGGATTGGTGTGGGAAGGCGGGATGAGATGGATACATGGGAGTGCAGAGGAAGTGGGAAGAGAACGGGGGGATGAAGGAGCGCAGAGTGGATGTGAATAAAACAGGAAAGGAGATAATGCAGGGTGGTGGTGCGGAGAACGGGTGAAGATCCTGTGGTAATATAACAGCACAAAGCGAGGAAAATGAGGGCTTAAAGAAATGCTTCGACATTTAGGTAAATATCGACGGTCTTGCTGGGAGGAAGATGAGAAGATTGATACCGCTCTCATGTCGGGATGCTGAGCGTGAAGATACTGCAGCAGCCGGTCAGTGCAGCTTGTTATGATGTCTGACAACATGGAGAAACCAGGACCCGGTCCATACATATATACACACACACTGCCCATGAAATAAACAGATGGTATTAAGTGTTAATGTGGTTCAGAGGGAGAATTTGTACCTGAGGCTCCTGGTTCATATGTAGAGAAGATAAGGAGACATGTCCTCCTACCTAACTCTCAGCAAGAGTCAGGAGGAGGAGGAGGAGAAGAAGGAGAAGAGGAAGAGAGAAGGAGAGAAGAAGAGGAGGATGATGAAGAAAAGGAAGAAGAAGAGGCAGAAGAAGAAGAAGCAGAAGAAGAGGAAGAAGACGAAGAAGAGAGAAGAAGAGGAAGAGAAGGTGGAGGAGGAGAAGAGGAAGAAGAGGACGAAGAGGAAGAAGAAGAGGAAGAAAAGGAAGAAGAACAAGAAGAGGAAGAAGAGGAAGAAAAGGAAGAAGAAGAAGCAGAAGAGGAAGAAAAGGAAGAAGAAGAGGAAGAGACAAGAAGAAGAAGAAGAAGAAAAGGAATTAGAAGAA
>OOFC01033153.1:0-18097 GCA_900323345.1 Pseudochromis fuscus | reverse complement strand
TGTAAACTAAAGATTCACCTTTCTTGCTTGGATTGACATGATTAACAGTTGAGATCATAAGATGGGATACTACTTTTGCAATCATGAAGAACTCAGTATAACAGAAAAATCATATCATCAGTGATTTGTCTCCTTGTTACAGAAATCTGCTAAAATGTCAGTCCTAACACAATGTTGGTTATTATTTTAATGACTTACCTGAAGTGGATTCATTTTATTTGTTTCATAAACTCAATACAAATTTACTTTACAGCTTTCCTTATATTCTCCACAACAGGGGAAATGAATGAAAGAGCCTGTGAAACATGAAGGAAACACTCACCAAACTCATTTTCACTCTCCCCTTTGGAAATCGCTTTCATATCCTTTCCTTGACCTCAGCATAAATTAGTTCCTGTTTTGAGATCAGCATAAACAACACCTAAATAATTGATATCTATTCCAAAACATGCTGAGTAAATAAGGCTGTGGGCTTCACACAACGACTGAAGGGCTGTCGGTGATGAGCAGGACTCTTTTCATCGGTGATAAAAAATCTGCAGTAGCACAAGAGCAGAATAGGAATGAATGGAGGGGTTTGTGCTGGAATCATCAGCACAGGGACAACCGAGTGTCATCGTAGCACTGCCACACACACTGACAATCTGTTAAGTCTTTTAGGAAGTGTTTACAGTTGGATTTAAGATGCGTCTCAGGTGATCGAATCACAAGTGGACGGCGCTAAATACAAGTGTGTACGACCATCAAAACACACTGAGATCTGATGAGTTAAACCACATGTGGAGATGTTGTCTGACCGCATATCTTTGACCACACTCCTAACTTCCTGTTGCCACATGTGTTCAAAAGTAAAAAGATATATTTTCTTTTTCTTCAACTCCTTCATGGAGTTCAGGTCACAGAAAGAAACAACAATTCAAAACAAACTGAACCTTGAAAATCTGACAGTCACCTGGAGGTGGCACAGGAATTAATACCAAACCATTTTCTGATGTCAGACACTATTTTAATTCAAGTTGTTCATAGAACTGGATAAATTCAGACTTTGGTTTTCCTGCGAGCGTCCTCTCTTTGTGAGGTTCACCCACCAGCTTTGGTCCGACTCTGGACTGAAACCTGTCCACTCAGTTTTATTTGAATATTTGTCAGATGTGTTCCTCACTCCACACTCCTGGCTGAACTACTGGATATATTTGGCTTGATCTCTTACAGTTCCTCTTGAAATAACTACGACAAATTAGCCATTATTATTCTCTTTTTCTGGCAAACTTTACAAAATTGGACGTCAGGAATGAGCTCAGAGTTTCATGTATGGCTCAAAGAAAAGGCAAACATGTTGTACCTGGAGAACATCTGACTTACTCAAGGAGGAAATCTTTTAAGAATGGGCAACCAGGAAGAAATCCATCACATGACTCACAACTTAGGACATTATCTTGATACCACCTTCATGTCTGTGTATGGAGAGATTTGGAGCTTCAACCAGAAGCTGAGTTTATTACAGACATTAGGATGAACTGACCTCCTGCAGGGCTCGAGGAGGAAGCCTCCTCTCGGACGGACCTCCCACCAAACTAACACGAACCAGGACGTGATTCCTCTCCACTGACAGACCGTCAATGATGAACTCTCTAAGAACAAAGAAGAGAAGCAATCAGACATAAATAAAGGTGTGAGAAGAGTTAGAGGATGAAGATGGACTCATGTCCTGATTTCCCTGGAAGACTTCCCCTGAAAAAAGTAACTACCATATTTTCCGGACTATAAGCCGCTACTTTTTTCTGACACTTTGAACTTAAACACCGGTGTTTCTCATGTATCGGCGGCATGAAGCTCGTTAGCTTTTTACAAGCTAGCAAGCTCCGTGCCGCCGATACATTTAGCGTCGTCACATCAGACCCGGTCAGAGTGGACCACATGAAACTGTTTGAATAAATTCAATAGCGGCTTATAGACAGGTGTGCTCAATAGTCCGGAAAATATGGTAATGACAAAAAAAAGGTGAAAGAAAAAGCTCCTTTTTTCCTTCGACAAAGTCAAACTTTCTCATTTTACTTCAGCTGTGTCATTAAGTCGTATCATCAAGACGGTGCGTAGAGTTTAAACCCTCTGAATGTCTGTAACCGCTGTGAGGAAAGTTAGAAAAGAGAAAACGTCTGTTTTTCGATGTTGGAATTTCAGATGAAATCAGAGAATATTCCAATTACAAAGGCACTTTAGGATCGAAGGGTGTCAGCCTTAGTGGATAGTTCTCATAGCTGAAGCAATTTGGACTTGAAATTGGTAATAAAGACGACTATTTTTCTCTTACAGTGCTCTCCCCAAAAGCCTGTTTGCAACAAAATGTAATTTGCATAAATTGTTTAGGGAAAAAAAATACAAATCAGTATTCATGACTCCAGCAAGTGAAAGAAAATAAAATGTAGAGATTGCAAGCACAAAATAGTTTTAATAAATTCCAACGTTATTGATTTAAAAAACTGAGTATAGAGGAGTCGGGAGGAGGAGAACGACGGTAAATCAAAGGTCAGATGCCAAAAAGTTGTGATGACACTGAAGGAGAAGAGGAAGAGAATGAGTAAAATAAAAAATATTGATGTCGTGATGATAATAGCAGCGGCAGAGGGAAGGAGATGGGAGGGGAAAATTAACCAGCCATCATTCTCTAAAATTGAGCCAGCACTCAGACGGGCGACGTCAGTTTGTGGCATCTCAGGGACATTTCCATTCATAACCAATCGCCATGACTGTGCCAGACATTACCAGGAGAGAGCAGAGAGGGGCTCTTCAACACACACTCTCAGAAAATGGCCTTTTCACTTCCTTTCCGCTTTATTTCATTTTATTTGTGACGAGGAAAACAAACAAACAATTTCTCATCCTAAGCGATGATTATATTTGAAAGTGTTCTGGCGTATCATGATGATGCACACGGGGCGGAAAAAACAAACTTTACCCAATGTGTCTGAGCCTGAACGTCTGAAAACCCTTCAACGGACTGGAGATCACAGAGCTTTCTAGAAAACATACTTTAACTGAAATGTTTAGAAAGGCTACAATCATTTTCAGGTGTCATGTTGAGCTTCGCCAACCAGCCGCATGCTTTGTGTGTTTAGCTCAGGGTGAAGCTGCCAGTCAAATCCCATAAAGAGCAACACCACAAAGGCAATGGTTTGTCTCTTTACTTTCCAACATTACAGGAAGTAATGTTCACATCAAACACAGACTGTCCTAACACCTCACGGAGATGTCAAGGACTGTGAACATAGCAAAGCAGCATCTTATGGATAATGACAGAAATATAAATATTATCTTGGATTTAAACAGAAAGTAAATCTTAATGACATCCAGATAACTTGTGGAACAAATGTTTTGACTTTCATGAATGAAAATGAGTCGGTTGAGACAGAGTGATTTGGAGCCAGCATCTAGTGGCCATCGATGGTATTGCACTTTGTTGCATTGGCTTGAGACCTGGGAGCTATGTCCATATACGTGATGTTTAAAAAATCATGTCAACTATACACTGGCAAAATAAGTCATTACATGGTCAACATGAGGTAACAAAGATTTTTACTGATCAACTCCCAAAAAGGTTAATTACTGTTGCTATGACAACGACAATTATCCAATGGTAAATGAAGTACATTTATAAAGCGCACCAATGGCTACAGAGCTGCCATGCAAGATGCTAACCACTATTGGGAGCAACTTAGGGTTCAGTGTCTTGCTCAAGGACACTTCAACATGTGGACTGGAGGAGCCGGGGATCGAACCCATGGTCTTACAATTTTTCGACCACCCGCCTCTACCACGGGAGTCTCAGCCGGCCAATTGGGTATTTTGGAGTTTATCATTCAAAAAGTGAAGGTTTACAATTAAACCTCTTTAATGTGTGTGCTAAACTTGTAACAAAAATACAGAACTCACATTTTGCTCATGAATATTTTCACCTGCATTGGTATAAAACAGCTAAGTTATAAATCATCTAATGTCTTTTTCCAGTATCCTCAACGTTCCCAACCAAACAGTGTGTTGTTAGTTGTGTGTTTATGAGTTCGTACCCCTCGCCGTGGTCGTCCGGGTCGGCGATGCTCTCCCTCTGACTCTGCAGCAGCATGTTGCAGATGTTATACTGACTCTCCAGCAGCAGAAAGGAGTCCAGATTACAGCAGAGCACGCTGAGCAGTCTGCGGCAACCAGCAACAACAACACAAAAACAAAGACATCAAAATGCAGAGAGGGCTGGAAGCTGGAGATACTGTAGCAGAGCAGCAGCAGTGAGAATTACAAACTGTAATTTAATACACAGTATACAGCAGAGTAGCAAACACACCATTTGGACTTTGCTTGCCCCCCCCCCACCTCCCGCCTCCCGCGGCCTCGTATGTCTGCAGGCACTGGGTCAGTCAACACAGTTTGTTTTTTCCCTCCACCAGCTCTCCGTAGCTAATTGTAAGCTTTGTTAAGTAGGAACCCTTGGGAAAAGTTTCATGGTTCATTTTCAGTTGCTGGTAATGACACCAGGCTCGAGCAGGCTGTTAAGCTGCAGCAGCATTTTGAGACACTAAAGTAGCAGAGAGGGAAAAACACAAAGAGCCAAAGAAAGCTTTATGTCTTAGGCCAAGGACCATGACCTGTGGAGAATAAAGCCTTTATACAGGCTATGAAATATAAAACGGGGCATCAATGACTTTTAAATGTCAAGGTTAGTACTGGTCACAGCTTTATTGGTAACAATTTTTGTGTTTTGAAGGGATTATATGGGCAGAATAATCATAAAAACCCAAAGGGGACGAGGACAGATTTCACTTCCTCACCACCTTCACCCCCAGAGCTGATCTTCATTTGGACTGAATTTAAGTTCTTATTAGAAGAGATCCCATATTTATATCAAGTATGTGCAGAATTAATCACAACAATCTGGTTAATGTTTATTGTCTACCTGCTCTCCAGACTACCTCCGCAATTAATTCTGTCAAAATTGGTTTTGCTTATTAGATTTCCAGCAAATTGGTCTTCTCAAGGAGGGTTTAGATTACCCGACTTGGAGCTTTCATACTGCTGCAAATTGAAATGTTTTGGCACTCTGGCACAACCGCTGCTCTAAAGATCCAGGCTCAGATATGAGGCCGGCATGGCGTCTTCAAACTCAAATAGCTACGAGTGACGGCACATCTGTTCTCATAAGTTACTCTGAAGTTTTCTGAAGCATGGAGTCAGATCCAGTAACTTTTAACTTGTTTGTGGTCTCTGGAGGTTGGAATTTGAACGTGGCCATGTTGGTTATTTGGAGCCAGAAGTGACCATATTTGGATATGAAGGGAGAAGAGGTGGGTCTGACCTTTGAACCTGAGGTCACTGTCCAATGAGAGTACAGAATCCAGCAAACCACGCCCCAGTGCATTCACACGTGGTGCGGCTTAGTAGAGCAGACACAAACTTGCATCGACTGGCGCCAGGCAACACAAATAGTTGCGAGAATTGAAAATTTTAACTTTGGCGTCATGTGGTATCATCGATTCCCCGACGTCACCAAACAGCAATGGAGATAAAACCAAGAAGGAGACGAGCTTTTCTTCATTTCTGGGACTTCACCAGGTGCAAGCAGCAATGTGTGTGATCTCATTTATTGTTGATGGTGGAAGTGGTGGTTGCCGCGGTTACCAGGAGGCGTACTCCTATTGAGTAACTTCAAACTTTCCCTTTAATTTTTAACAAGAAAGCAAATAAAGATCAAAATATTAGCTTCATTAAAAATCTCTCTTTATTTTACTGCAGTATCCTCCAGACTCATCACTCAACACAAACACACCAACATTTGGGAATATTGTGTGATGTCTTTTCACAATAATTACTAATTACCAGTGGAAATAACAGATTACGAGGGAGCAGCATTAAGAGAAAGTAACAAAAGACAAAGACAGCCTCAATGTTTGACCACCTGTGTTTGATCTTAATCACTACTTTCAATACTAACAACAGGAAATCCACAAGTCTTTAAATTAGTGGAAAAACGACCATGTTTAACTAATACTCTTGATTTGCTTTGCACTGCCTGTTACTGTATTTTTAGACAGTTTTACATAAGTTAAATTTCCTGCCTCGCTGTCACAGCTGTTAGAGCAGCACGGCTTTTCAAAAAAAACTACAGATGAACAGTGAAATGAGCAGAAATGTCAGAGTTATTTTTGAACATTTAAAAGGCTGTTTAAAAGTACCTGGATCCCACTTTTCACAAAATGCCATTTCAATTTCTAATGGTGCAAGAGTGTGTGTGTGTGTGAGTGTGTGTGTGTCGGCATACAAGAGGCAGTGATAGGCGCTGCGTGCTGTTGGGCATGTTGTGTGTGTCTGCAGTGTGTTAGTCCTTCAGCGGCTCTGCTCCCTGATGTGCTGGCCGGTTGCTCGGACTCCTGTTTGATTGACACCTGTACTGACTTATCCTGACAGCAGCACAGCAGGAGGCTGAGAGTCTGTCAGACCCTCTGACCCCTCTCTGTGTGAAACAAAGGGATGGAGAAACCAGGCCTGCTTCCACTTGGTCAAAAAAAAAAAAAAACCATCAAGTAGACAAAGTGGACTGAAGACCGAGTGTCCAGTCAGTGGGCGGGGCCTAACAGCAGTTTATGGCACAGCGGGAACAGTTTCAGTGTCAGCAGGAGGTTTTGTTCGAAGCTGTAACTCTGATTATTTTCAGTATACGACTATTTTCTAATCAGAAGCTTAAACGTCCATCACAGTTTTGTAGCAGCTTGATTCATACAAACATCCACAAACATAAAAGGTCTGCAATTTACTATAAAAGTGGAAAATACATGTGTGTATATTTGTGTTGCTGTTTAACTTTTTTCTTATATTTTTTTTAAATATGCAAATTCATCAATAACATTACAAAAATAAATTGAAAATATTTTTCTACATAAAAATGTTGTTAGAATACATTAATAGATGTAGCACAATTTTACAATATGTATTTTGTTTAAAAAAAACTGTTACATTCAAGTTATTTGTGATGATACAAAATTATAAAATGAATTGTTTCTGTAATATATTGTCTAATTATGTAAATAAAATAATTTTAACAAAAACATTGTTCTAATATGTCTAAATATTATTCATTAACACCACAAAAATGCACATTTTTTGTAAAAGTACAGCTACAAACTGCACAATGGAAAATTATTGTATTTCTATGAATTGATTTTGTTACAGTTTATAAGAGTGAACTTTGCTTCCCTGGATGCTCTCAGGCATCGACAGCTTTTCAAAGACCAAACATTTGCTCTGACAGAAGTGAATCATGGTTGAATTACAGACATGATGTATATAATCTAACATTTCACTACTGCAGCAGCAGCACTCCAACATTTATTTATTTTTTTTAACAATGAATCACAGCTGTTGGTGTAATTCTCTCAAATCTGGAGATTTGATTTGCTTTCAACTCCTCTAATAAGTGATCAGTGGGTTTTACTGTAAATACACCAACAGTATAAATGGTACATTTAAAACTGCACACTCTCAGAAACCACAACACTGATGTGGGTTGTAATGTATAAAAGCTAATTAACAGCACAAAGTGAAGCAGTGGGCCAGCGCTGCTAATTTGCTGTAAACTGCAGTTTATAGGAAACAAACAAAGATGAGAGGAACTGAATGACCACGTTAATCTTGATTATTTCACATTATTTCAGACTTGTTATTTTCTTTTTTAAGTGACATTTATCAGAGCCTGAGTTGTTGTCTGACCGGGATGACGACTCTGAAATATATGCACGCATCAAAACACCCATTTATAGCAGATGATTACTTCCTTGATGATGTGCCCACATGCATCGCAAGCCTTATGTATAAACCAATTACAGCCAACGAGGAGTAATCTGCCCGGCAGTATGACTGATGATCGTGCCACGGATTGATTAGTCATGCATTAGGTAAGATGCAAATGGTCAGCGCTGTGAGGGGAGCTGCTCGGGAAGCTGGAGTGATTGGAAACCAGAAGAAGAAATCAAACAAAATCTAAAACATCCATATTTATACGATGCTGCCGACTGGAATGTTGCATGAATTAATACATTAATGAAATCATCAAAAAGATTCTCCGGAGATGTGGCCAACAAGACAGACTGACAGATCTGTGAAGACGAGCTCGTCCCAGAAACAAAAGACGGAGAGTTTGGAAAGTTTTGCACAAAAAAAGAAAAGTTGAGAAAATGACCTAAAGCTAAACGATCCTCTGTAGCATCCAGGCAGCCGTGTGACAAACCCCGAAGGCCGAGCAGCTGCAAATATCAATTAGAAGCTTTATTTGGCCTTTAACATCGCTGACAAATCGAAGTAACACCCTGACATTTCACTGTCCTGTCGGGAATCATCTGCTTTTTAATCAGCCACCACATACACCAAAGTCTGCTCTTACTTTTCATTTTCCACCTGAGGGGGAGTTCACATCTGACTTTTGTGATAACACACTTTACAGGAATACAAAATGTAAGGTAAACACTTGCATGGGTTGATGATGGTAATATTGAGGCCGTAAGAAAGATTTTAGGCATATTTAACCATTTAGGAAAAAGCTGTGAGTGTTTTTGTACAGCAGGTTTAATGCCACTGCTGAGATGATGATGACATCATAAGGGCGCAAGGCTGAATCTCCGCCCATTTTTCTTCACACTGCATTTTTCTGGAACTTTTAGAGATCTTATTTGTTTGACTTCTTCATTTCCAAACATCCCCATGAATCATATTTCTTTCTTTTTAAACTCATCAATTCTCTTTTGTTTGGTCTAAAGAGGTGAGACCACCACAGATCGACTCCAGTGAGGACGAGCGACCTCTCACAAAGATGCTTTCACTTGTCGGGGCTTCACTTCAACGTCTAGACGATATAAAAAAAAAAAAGATGTTCATCCGCTCTGAACCACAAACACAATAAAGACTGCAGCAGATTTCTGCTCCCACCACAGTGCATATGCAGTCAGTGTTTACAGGATTACAAGAAATAGAGTATTTTCTGAGTTTTATGGTCATGTTGGTGTCTGCTGTAGCAGAAAATAAATATATATAAATCACATCAGGTTGCGATGTGTGAAATTCGACAGCGGCACATACACTAAGATGTGCTTAGAGCCGTCAATAGCGGAGGGTAAGAATGAAGGCATCCAAACAATTTAGACCGGGGAAAGAAAAAACAGGGGGATGAGAGCTGGTTGCCATGACAACAAAGAGGCTTTTAGCAACAAGGAACAGGGCTGAGGGATTTTAGCTCTCATTAACTTGTGAAGATCAAGAGGGGTGGAAATTGCTGCTCTTTTTTTTTCTTCCCTTGAAGGGGGCTGTACTTCAGGAATGCTCAGTGTCTGTTTGCTTTTCACTGTAGTGCTGTCTGATTGGACCGGCATTAAACATGGTAGAAAAGATTTAAAACCCATTGAGAACCAAAGCCTCTGATGTGCTCTTGTAGTGCAGTACAAGGCCGGTGTATAACGGCTCGAACTGAACGCACAACTGTTCGAATGTCATGAAAATTGTAATAGTTTAAATGAGCTCCTGATGTTTGAAGGTTCTTCGAGGATAAGGTCAACAATATTTATCTCCATCAAGGAGGTTAAAAGAAACAAAAAACTACAGAATAGATCTTGATGGTTCCTGTTTGAGGGATAGAGTATTTACCCAAGGAACACAGTGTTCAGAAGATGTGGTCCTGCTGGGAAAGAATCTCTATTACTTATCATGGATGAAGGTTTTAACAAGAGTTTTGCTGTTTCACCACCAGAGGGCAACAGTGTAGGTTAAGCCTTGTTGATGGAGGATGGTATTCACTGTTTTCTTGTTTATTCATGTGTCCACAAGGAGGTTTTTTTTTTGCACTAAGAAAAGGGACAGCCGAGGAGAAACTGATCATAGTCAATAAAACTCCACAGTGACAGTGGAGATGTGTGGTTAGTGATGTTTTAGCTCATTTTTCTAAAGCCTCAGTCTCAACTGGAAGCATGACTTCAGGAATCGTGCATCCCCTGCGTTTTTTGAGGTTGGTGGGAGCTGTGGCGGTTGCAAAAGTTGCAACGGCTTCATGAGCAGAATGGTGTAAGTGTGCCCTGCGAGGTGCAAGGACAACGTGAGATGTGTGTGCTTCATGGAGGTCGTACTGAAGACGTGTGGCAGTATTGGCGTATGGGTGCCGCATGTGCTCTGAGCATTTACCGTATTTTCCAGAGTATTGAGCACACCTGTCTATAAGCCGCTATTGAATTTATTCAAACAGTTTCATGTGGTCCACTCTGATTGGGTCTGATGTGACGAGGCTAAATGTATCGGCGGCACGGAGCTTGCTAGCTTGTAAAAAGCTAACGAGCTTTGTGCCACCGATACATGAGCCACACCGGTGTTTAAGCTGCAGGGTTAAAGCGTCGGAAAAAAGTAGCGGCTTATAGTCCGGGAAATACAGTAATTTACTTCATTGTCAGCGTGTCCGCCGTACTCCACACACCCAGGAAACTTTCTCTTGCCATGCATCCTCCTTGCAGGCGCCGTGCATCTTTCACTAATAGTTTTCTTCCCATGACCACATAAAAAACGCACGTCATACCCTCGGATGCCATACGTCAGAGATGCATCCTCGCCAAAACATGCGAATTCGTAGTGTTTGTTGATCATGATCAACATCCTCATACATGCTTACAGGTGGTTCACAGGCTCGAAATCGTGCAAGATGCATGAGTCTGTTGGCGTTTTTTGCACATTTGTAGAAGGGAGGCCGGCCAGTGGGGAACGAGACGTTCAGTAAACCACAGACTCAATGTCCACAAAGAATAAATGTGGAAATGCTACAAGGTGGGTTTTGTAACCTAGCAACAATAAACACTTGAGGGGTAATGGAATGAGTGCTCTCTATAAACACAGGCCCAAATATCACACAAACAAAGTCTACTTATCTTACCAACAACTATCACCTGCACTTTCTAAAACTTTGTATAATTTCTGTTTCTGAATCATTGAGCTTTTGGGGTCCAAAAACTTTCAAACACAGATCACTGAGTCACACTTACACTGGACAAAATGTTCAATTCATGAGAGTGAGTATGGGCACTAAAATGTATTTTGGATCCGTTCCAGATGCGCCATCATGTTGCCACACATCTCAACGCGTCTCAATTCCCAGCTGAACATCGTGTCCCACCGACGCACTCTTCACTGCTGTTTGACTGCTGTTTGCTGAAAACCACAGCACCCAGTTGTTTCAGAGAACAGTGAGACCCATTTTCAAATATGTACGTCTTAACTATAAACCACAGACAGGGTCAAGTATCGACTGTGTTAAACTGAGTGGCAGGAAACCCTCATAAAACACACCAATGAGCTTTTTTCTAGCAGGTGAAAGAGATTTTTCTTAACACACTTTGAATTCACACATCAAGGAGACACACATCTTCTTGTATGTCCCATTGAGAGACATGGACAAAGCCACCGTCCAATAGAAGAAGCTAGTATCTATTATTCATTATGAGGCATACGTGATATATCAACACCTGAGCCCATTACCGAGGCTGCGTCCCCCTCACTCCCTCATCTGCTGTGGTCACATAATTACACAGGGTGGTGATACGTCTTCCTCCTTTGACCTCAGGTGAAGCCAAGTTTTTGTTTCTCATCTAAAGGTTTACACAGAGCTAAAATGAAAGTTTATTCATGATCAGAAACTCCATGAATAACCCTCATGAATACTGCGCCCTGAGACGATACGCAAGGTGCTGGTGGGAATAATCACACAGTTAAAAATAATGGTATTTCCAGCTATTTGGTTCTGAGCTCACAACAAAATATAGTAAATTGTTTTTTCCCTTTTTGGCTCAGCTGTTGCTGTTTTCGTGCCATCTATTTAGCAGTGATGTACACGGAGAACACAGCGTCCTTTGTTTGCCAGGTTGTCTGTGTTTGTGTAATTAAAGCTCCTTTTTTTTTTTTTTGGACTAACTTTGTGTCTCAGTGGAAAAAAAAAGCCAATTTATGTAGAATCTATAGAGCCAAGTGTCTGGTAAAAGTAACTGTAGGTTTCACAGAGTCAGAGTTAATAACTTTTTAATGCTGTACTTGTAATTGTGTTTATACAGGAAGAGCTACTTGGATCCAAAGAAACAGAAGTCAGTCCCCCTGATGCATGACTAAACTAAAAGCACCTAAAAAACAACAACAAAAAAAACATCATACATTATTCAAACCGTTATATCATGTTTGATTGTTTGACCCTGGGTTCGGTGTGGTCAGTGTGTGTCTTGTTTTTAATAATGTAATATTACAATAAACGCTATTAAACTTTTTGTACTTTTTGCAATAACTAAGAAGTACGCCTTTAATTTCTGGAGGGAATAAGAAAACTCCTTGTAGAGAGTCACTGAAAAAATAAATTAAACAAAGGTTTCAAAAGCAATAATTTTATGATTAAACATTATGATGAAATGTCTCCAAAGGATAAGAAACACAAAACAAGTGTGTTAATGAGTCCTGTTGTGTGATAATGTATATGTGTAAATGTGAAAAGTTTTACCATCAAGATAACCTGACTCTGCTGCAGACCTCTGCTGCCTTTCAGCAGCAGGTGGCAGTGCTGCCCACTACAAACACATTGACAGTATGTAACAGTGACGTCACCCATTGGTTTGAAGCCAGGAGTTTGGCACTTGAACGTTGCCATGTTGGTATTTTAGATTCAGAAGTGACCATATTTGGATGTGAAGGGAGGAGTGAGGAGGTGGGTCTGAGCCTTGAACCTGAGGACACTGTCTACTGTGGATGAGACTGAAGTTCATCAGTGAATGAGCCTCAAAACCAGCTGTAAATCAATGGAGACCAGAGCTGTCGATCAAACTAACCCCGCCCCTAAATCTTTATCTTTTTGAAGCCTAATATGGACATGGACCAGATCTCTGAGGAGGAGAGTTGACTTCATCTAATGACATCTCAATGACTTGACTGACTATTTCAGGATTGAAAATGAGGATTTTGGAGTCAGCACCTTGTGGCCATCAGTGTAATTGCACTTTTTTCCACTTCCACATTGGTTCCATTTTTGAGACGCTTTGGCTAAATCTATCTTTTAAATATAGTCTATGATTCATATTCAGTTACCTTAAATGGACAGATGAAATAAATCCATAGTGTGTATTTTTATTTCTCAATATTTTTTCATCATAAAAGTCAAAAGTTTCTTACAAACATCACTGTAAACCTGACATCACTGATGTGAGCGTTGTGTGTCAAAACATACAATATAAATATGTTTGTCACAACATCAACTGGAAATACTTTCAAATATTTTTAACATACTGTTTTTGGATGTTATGGAGTATTCCTTGATTGAATCAGAAGCTTTTTGAATGAACATTTTTGTACTGAGTACTTCATGAATGAAAACGAGGATTTTTTAATCAAAGTCATGAAGAGACAGTTTTTTAGAGCCTGCATCTAGTGGCCATCAGTGGTATTACACTTTTTTATGCTTTAGCATTGGTTTCACTTTTGAGACCTGGCAGCTACGAACATCTTTTATACACCATAGGACTGATTATCTCAAAAACACGATAATCCCTTAACTACATGCATCAGGCGAAGTTTCTAATATTCACTGCAGGATTGGCCACACCCACCTCTCACCTCTGCAGTGGTTTAGTTTCTCCAGACTGTGCAACACTGCTGCATGTTTTGCCGCTTTGTAATGATCTGCTTCTCCACAGCATCCTGAAGTAACAACAGTGGATGGTTTTTTCTTTCTATGGTGAAACTGTGACTGTAATAGGAGCTCTTTCTCCTGCCAGCTGCAACCAGACTACATAACAATACACACCCACAATCCTGCTGTACCGACATCAATCTAAGTCAGCTTGCTGGGTGCTGAGCCTTATAACCAGTGTTCATTTACTCACCATCTGCACCACACTGTACTTCTCTGGTAAAAGCCATAAAAAAGCCTATTTTCTCAATCAGCTGCTTGCTATGAATAACAGGGTTCCTACATGAGCAGTTTGTTATTTTATGAGACATTCATGCCTGCTTTTCTCCCCGCTGGTTTAAATTGGGCAGGGCTCAGTTTGAAAGGTGACATCATGCATTTTAAGGCAATAATCAGGATTTTGCAATATCTGAATCAAAATGTGACGACGCGTGTGAGTTGCCTGCAGATTTCGCCAGACCACTAATCAATCAAATGGGATCAAACCACACCCATGTGGAAAATAAGCTGAGTGTAGCTGTTGATCATCTCCTCTGGATGTTTTTAATCAAACTTCATGTTCAATCCTTAATGATAGTTTAAAACACTCAAGATTTGAAGCCAGGTTTATACAATATGTCATATAAGTGCAATTTAGGTGACCTATTTTGTGGTTTGATAAGTGGAAATGGTAATAATATTGATTTGTCCTTCCTTCAAACTCACTCAGACATCAAGGTGTTTTTTGTTATGATATAATGTATTTTAAATACCTGTTGCATGCTGTATTTCACAGTATATTATATACCTAGATACTGCATACACTCACTCTACATGTATTATACATATAACAACTTAATACAACCCTCATTCATTTCCATCTTCACCCATTTCTCACCCCTCTTCTTCCACCCCCTCTGTGTGAGCTTCTTATTCTTCACACATTGTTTATTAATCAGTGCAGTGTCCTTCTCTGTAGTCGCTCCTTTACTGATGCAATTCTCCCCTCTGGGATCAATAAAGCACAATCCATATACCATGCTGTCATATCCCTTCAGGCAGAGGATAATCAAAAAAAAAAAATAAAAAAAAAATTAATGAAACCCGGCGCAGTAGCGTTGTGTGTGACGGTGTGTTATAGTTATGAGTCTTTGGGGTTCAACTGGTGGAGTTTCACAGTGGTCACGTGGGTGTGTTTTGAACAGCAGCCGCCATTACAGAAGCACTTATGTGTCAGGCTGAAATGAAAAATGTCTCCTCCATCCTTTCAGGTCGTACTGTTCACTTACTTTACGATGTTACCCAAAAAACTTCTGGTTGGTTTTAGAACAAACTGTGAAGTGTTGATTCAGAGTCTGACGTTAGTTGAGGTGTAAATGGGTCAATTAGAAACAACTTGGTACAGTTTTTACAGAGTGTCATTGAACATGGCTTCAGTTCGGTTGCTAGGTGACGATAAACAAACGTCTGTTGGTTTGTTTGAGGCGCCGGCTCTGACCTACAGTAGCTGATTTACAATAAAGGAGAAAGTGAGGCGTCTTCATTTTGGAGAGTACGTCATGCTAATGCTAGCTAGCCACCATAGCTAGCTAGCTGTGGTGATTTGTTGTGTTTAAACAGTCCAATCAAATTGCTCCAGATCTTTTGTCGCACCTACAAATGCTGTTTTGGAAGAAGTTACTTTGTTTCAGGTGGACTTTAAAGATTACCGTATTTTCCGGACTATAAGCCGCTACTTTTTTCCGACGCTTTGAACCCTGCTGCTTAAACACCGGTGTAGCTCATGTATCGGCGGCACGAAGCTCGTTGGCTTTTTACAAGCTAGCAAGCTCCGTGTAACCGATGCATTTAGCGTCGTCACATCAGACCCGGTCAGAGTGGACCACATGAAACTGTTGGAATAAATTCAATAGCGGCTTATAGACAGGTGTGCTCAGTAGTCCGGAAAATATGGTAAATTTCACCTTTGCTTAGATGTGTTGATGGTTTAATTCAATCTGCTTTACTACTTTTTTCTAACTCATTCAACTCATGATTTCTAACTCAATTTACCAGATCTGCTCAGGTGTTGTTGCTTTAAGGTAACTCATACTAATACATCAAAATCAACACGGTAGGACTTTGCTGATAGTAAAATGCTACATTTAGCACATTTAGCAACCCACGGAGAGGCGCAGAGAGCACGTCTGCCAGTTAATCCATCAGTCTGGGTGGTAAATGAACAGAGCATCTTGTTCCTTTCACTTGGCTCCTGGATGTTAATAGGAGTGGGCTGACTGACAGGCACAGACAGAGTGAGTCAGCAAGACTCCAAACAAGCTGAAGCTATTGTGACTCAGAAAGCTATGGGGAAAATAAAAAAAATAAAAAACCAGCAAAGGAATGCCCAGTGGATACCAGAGAGCTTTGTGCACACAGCCTGGACACACATGTACCTGTGCATTCATTCTGCAGATTTCTTTATACATATTTTATCCTGCACCATAGCACTCAAATTGTCTATAAGATATCCACAAAATGCAAATATCACAATGCTACCTTCAGCCTTTTACTAAACCTCTAACCTCTACTTTAGCTCCAAACTGAAATAGCTTTTCATTTGAGAGGAATTTTTTCACCTGCTTCACCACCATTCTCCCTTGTTAGGATGTCTGTTTTTCATAAATACAGAAACACACACACACACACACACACACGTATGTATACCACACATCAACACCCACGCAGCCCGGCTTATTCCTCTCTTATCCACAGAAATCCTTTCATCAGCCTTTCAATGCTGGGTAATCAAAGTATAAAGAACCATGCCAGTCTGCTGTTGCCGGGGGCTGAAGCCTGTGTGTGTGCATGTGTGTGTGTCTGTGTGTGTGTAGCCACCAGGTGCTAATCCGATATTGTGTGCTTCCCCCCACAGATGTTAAGTAATATGGGGGGGAAAAAAATGAAATATCAATCCCACCTTAGGCCGAATGTGTGAGACTGCTCGTAGTGGAAGAGGGAGTGAATCTTCGCATCTGAATTCACAGCAATCAGCCTGTCAATCAAATCCTGTGGAGTAAAATTACAGCAGGAGAAAAAAAACACAGAGAGTGAGAGATTGCAGCAGTGATGGTGCAAAACGAGAAAACAGTGCAGAAAATTTACAATGTGTAAGGTGCAAAAAGGTACATCAGCCTGTGTGTAACGGGGGGTTTTAGCAGAAGGCCTTTGTGAAGTTAAATAAATGTGTGGGTGGTGGTGGTGGTGGATGAGGGCGAAATGAAAAGTGCAAACATGCCCTCAAATGGCTGGAAGAAGAACTGCGAGGAGTCTGGACTGGTGTGTGCGTGTATGTGTGTGTGTGTGCGTGTGTGTGTGTGTGTGTGCGTACACTCACAGGTATGGAGGTTGGCATCTCCCTCAGGGTGTATTCACTCTTGTTGGCTAAAGGCTGCCGGGCCAGCAGCGCCCAAACCGACTGAGACGAGGAGAGGAGGTTGACCAAGGACAAGAAGGACTGAGGGACAGTGAGACAGACACAAAGACAAAGACAGAGTGTGAGACAGTGGTGAAAGGCAAGAGAGAAAAAGTACAAAGGAGTTAAACTTAGATTGGGATCATTTTAAATTCAAGTCACTGCGCACATGGTCGATGGTGATCAGATCAGTTTTATTAGGACTGTGTATTAAGAACACCGCTGATGTTCTGTAAATACAGTCGCAACGTTTAACCCTTAAATGTGCACACATCTGTAAATATTAACAGGAAGCTCTAATTATCTGGCCTGAAATGACACATGTTCATGATTTTTTTTTGCATCTTCATTTTGCCAATTTACTCTGTCCCAGGTTTGTCCATGTAGAATACCGTATTTTCCGCACTATAAGTCGCATCGGATTATAAGGTGCACCTTCAATGAATGGCCTATTTTAAAACTGTTTTCATATATAGGTGCACCACATTATAATATAAACTACTGTAGTGTCTGGGGTTGTGTTATCATCCATCTAGATGAAGCTGCACTAAAGTGAATGTCAACAAAACAGTCAGATAAGTCAGTCAGTCAAACTCTATTAATAGAAAACAAACCAATGTTCTGACAACTCCGTTCACTCCACAACAAGCTAGTACATTCACAATACGGTACCGTACGTACTGTAGCTCTTACTGGTATTTGCTCCGCCTTCGTTGAAAACAATGTATTTCCAACTCCATTTGTCACAGTTCAAAGCTACATGAACAGCTGTTTGATTTTTTTCTCCGAGGTAACGTCACAAACGTGGAGGGAACTTTTCCCTGATTCAGTAAACACGTAAAAGAAACAGTCTGATACCGCTACGGTAAATCAAATGTTTATGCAATCATAATATACGCCCCCTGACTACGGCAGCCATAATTAACCAATATTGA
>OOFC01033151.1:0-29317 GCA_900323345.1 Pseudochromis fuscus | reverse complement strand
ATTGAACAGTTCCTGCTGAGACTCTGTTGGGTTTAGTCTGGAAATCTTTAATATTACATGTAAAAAAAAACAACAACACAGTAACTAAAATCTACCTAAATATTACCGGCCACATCTGAAATGACATCGGCTGCACTGTACAGAGTAATATTTCAGATGCAGAGGGAGATCTCTCACAGTTATGACTCAACAGATTAATAGAGTTGAGTGAAAGACAGACTGTGTAAAAGGGAGGAAAGTAAAACACAATCTTTCACCTTCTTTCGCACTAAAGAAGATGAAAATATTAGAGATCTTTCCTGATAGAGACTCGTATGTTTTAGTAGCGCTGAACCACTGAGAGGATGCAGTGTCTGCAACCTCCTCATCGGCTTCCCTATACTGACTCCGCCCCCAGCCGCTCTCACTCCTTCCTGCGTTTCTTGTCGTGATAGTCGTCCTTGGAGCGGTTGCTGGTGGATGGTCGCTTGGAGCCGCCGTGCTGCTTGGCCTGCTCCAAGAACTTATCCAGACCGAAGGGATCCTCCTCAAACTGGACGGGGCCTTCTCGCCTCTGTCCATGGTCAGCACCTGAGAACTCCTTGTCTGGGGCGAACCTGAGAGTGGACAGGAGGAGGAGGAAAAAATACAATTTACTATCACTTCCTGCTTCAACTGATTCACATTTTCACATGAGGAAAACATCCAAACTGCCAATGTGCTGCACAGTGTTTTTAAGTCTCTGGTAAATGTGCTCAAGTCAAAAAATGTTTCTAACTTTGTGTTTTGCACATTGGCGCAGCTCCCTGTGGCCAACCAAACATTCCTAGAGGACAATGACAAGCCGGTGACTAAACATATGGGACAGGCTATGCTCGGCTAGCAGAGTGTAGCACTGCTGCCCCAAGGACACGGGCTCCTGCTGGGACTTCATGTGCTCGCCTCCCTCGTGCCTCAAAATAAAGCTGCAACGACCTCGAAAATGTTTTGCAGCGTTTTGTTTTATTATTATTTTTTGCAACAATAAAGGTCAGATGCTGTCTTCGTAATTGGTTTAAGACGCGATGTTACATTGTGCAGCCTTAGCAGCACTTACTGTAAAATCATTTACATTTTAACTGAGATTCAACCAAGACAATAATGATACCTATTTAAAAATAAACACAAAACATAACCTATACCTAAGCCATGTGTTTGAACAGGAATCCAATCAATCTACTATACCTGTTGTTCTGCATGAGTGAGTCAAAGTCGTCCGTGTAGGCGTCCTTGTCAATATTCTTGCTGGGTCTGTAGATGTTGGACGCCATGTCTCTGCCACTGCGGAACGGCTGGTCGTACACGTTGTACGTCTCATCCTCTCCACCGGCAAAACCACTATCCATACCCTGAACACAGATGGAGACAGGAAGAGTGACTTTTTAAAAAAATATATACAAGAAGGTGCACAACAATCCAATATCTACAACTTTTGGTCAGGCTGTAACTGCAAAAGCATCTCTTAACTGACTCTTTGTTTCCCCTTTCATTAAACTGTCATGTGGATCATGAGGAGTCTCCACTCTCTATATGAGTATTGAGATACTCAGTTATGTGGTGTGAAATGTCTGTCATCTTATTTGATCTCCCAATGAGGCTTTTCCTGATGTCCCCAGTCCAGAAAAACATAAAACAGGGACACTACTAATCATCTACGACTGAAGTCCTCAAAGTGAATTCTTCTCCTCAGTGATCTGGTGGTCCATCTGAAAATAATTCCATTGGAAAGTGTCCTTGGGTTCAAGGGTCAGACCCGCCTCCTCACTCCACTCATATCCACACAGGATCACTTCTAGCTCCAAAAAACCAACATGGTCAATTCCTGGCTTCAAAATGCTTCAAATGCCCACAAACCAACTGGTGACATCACATTAGCCTCATCCCTTCTGTGTAGAGTCTGTGGCACTAATGTCTTAACGTAGGTGTCAAATGTTCTCACCTTGCTCTGATTGAAGAGCCGCTGGTCGTACTGAGCCTCGCTGGAGGAGCGAGGGTTGGGTTTGCCCAGAGCAATGAGCTCACTGATGTCCCTGTCCTGATCTCTCTGCAGCTTTGACCTGGGACAGAAAGGAGGAGATTTAGCAAAAGATTCAGAACCAAAGGATAGAGAACCACAACAGTGAGATGGAGACATCAGAGAAACCCTCTGCCTGACAACAGTTTTGTTAATATTGAGTTTCTATTAAAAGCAGTAATGTTTGAGGAGTAGCATCGAAACTCCAAAGACACAGAGAAAGGATAATTTCACAGTGTTATGTTTCATAATGCAGAACAACATGAAAAGGTTGTAAGTAAGTATACCCACAGGTATAAAGTTCAACAACTTCTAAAAGGACAGATTCTGAAAAAAAGTCCAAGAAATCTGCCAGTGAGGCTGAAATATGCATATGTATTAAATGTTAAAAGTTTTTCACTGAGTTCTCGGCAACTTTAACATCTTGATTGTCCTTCAGCAAACAGCCATCTGAAAGTTAAGTGAAAGGTAATTTTAAGATAACAAGGTCTCTGCTTTCTGACAGCTGGAATTGTGATTGTAATGAGCTCTCCTCTGAATTTCACTTTCTCCGCTCCTCCGGGGACTCTGCAATTCCATCAACTGACAGGCTGACAGTGCACACGGAGACTTCACACACAAATACACACCGATCACACGTCCACATGCACAAACAGTCTGTGGATCCTCGCAGACAAGTAACTGCCTGAGTACTCGGCTGGATCCTGCTGCGTTTGTTCAGTATTACTGCTGGCCCCATGAATGATTCAGCAGTGAGCAGTGCAACTGTGCGACTGCGCGTGTGTGTGTGTGTATAGATGGGAGGGGTGGGTGAGTTCACATGCGGTGTGTTTAAAGTGCGTGTCCAGCACCTCTTATCAGGAGCAGCCCTGGAAATGTTCCTGTCGTGCTGTCTCTCTTTCCTTCTGTCATGGCGGATCTCGTCACGCTCCCTGGCCTCGCTGTCCTCGCCACCTGCAGCGTGAGATGGGGGGTGGGTGGAAAGAGGGAGAATGGGGAGGTGTAAAGAAACAAAAAGAAAATGTTAAAAAAGAGAAGGAAAAGTCATGAGGAGAAGAAGGAGAGACAGATGATGTGAAATGGTGAAGCAGAAGAGCAGAGGTGAGAAGAAACATGGGGAGTGTGGAAAGATGGAGAAAGACAAACAGGTGAAAAAGTGAATGACGGGAAATGTTACGGTGTCATGACATTATCATAAGCAATGAAATGGATTTATTCACAAAAATCTAAAAAATAAAAAGTAAATTCACTTTTTATGTTCTTGGGCAACGTCCTGTATCTAAATGGTCGTTCAAAAACGTATGGAAAGAAAAAAAAAAAAAAGAGACATGCAACACTGATTTTTCTTCTCCAAAAATATATGTAAATTATCAGTGGGGAAGCAGAAACATCATTTCACAGCTTACTGGGCCTGTCAGCACTGGCAGAGTGAAAAATGTTGTCATCACTTATGCCAGTCATGTTCCAGATTTGGAACAGTAGTGATAACAGAGTCTGCTCTACTTGCTCAGAAACCCACACAGCCGTATGTGCCACCTATACACACACACACACACCCCTACACACACACACATACATATACCAGCAAGTCATAAATGCTTGAATATTAAGAACCTGTTAAAATGGCTGTTTCCTTCTTATCTTCAGTTCTCACCTTTGTCGCCGTGACTTTTGATCCCAGCCCTGCGGTCTCGGGCCATTTGGGCCAACTCCCTGAGTTTCTCCTCCTTCTTCTCCTTCTCCTTCTGAGCCATCTTCTTCTCCACCTGGGCTCGCATCTCCACCGCCTCTCTGGCCTAAAAACACAACCAGTGTTTCAATGTGAGCCAACAGGGGCAACATTTCAAGCAGTGTTAACATTTCACATCCACTTCTGGCAAACATGGGGGTGTGTTTACACTTGGTTTAAGATGCATCCTGGGAGATTGGATCACAAGTGGACAGCTGTGGACTTAGTTTTGACTGTATCTAACATGCATCTCCAAACCCTCCCCCTGACCACTTGTGTTCGGAAGTTACTACTGCATTGTCATATCTGCCAGGAGTGCCCATGCACAGTTTTACGCAACTCACCAGATTTTGTGAACAGTTAGCACAGTTAGCTAAAAGAGAGGAGAAGGTAAAATGATTCATGAACTATTGCGCAGGTTTCAACTATTTACATTGTGCAAATGAGCACAGGATGAAGGAGACTAAACGCAGCAGCTTTCACTTTTACATTGATGACGCATTTTCTGTTACATCCTTGTTGGGGTCTCATCAGGACACATTATCGATTACACTACAAAAGATATGTGGTTAAATGCATCCCAGACCATTTCCGCATGTGTGACTGGATCTCAATACGTCTTGCTGGTTATTTACACTTCCACTTCTGATCCAATCACCTGAGACGCATCTTAAAACCAGTTGTAAACAAGGTCATACGCTACCTTTCTGTCAGCTATATACAGAGCCTCAGCCAGCTTGGCGAAGTTTTCATTGATGTGAACTGTTTGCAGACCCCGACCATCAGCAGCCAGACGTTTGTCGAGAGGGATGGTGTAGCCCTGACAGGAAACGAGCACATCAAGAGAAAGAAGTGAGCAGGGAGAAGATAAATATGCAGGAAAAAACTAATTACAATACAATATTTAAAAACAAAACAAGCAGAAAATCCTGCATAAATAACCTAAAACAACAACGTGTTTGACAGAAATAATAATAATAAAAAAGAAGTTCCAATTAACTCCTGTGTCTTGTTACCTTAGCGTTCTTCCAGTTTGAGATACATGGAGGAATCTTCCACTCCTGCTGCTCTTTCACCGTCATCTGCAACACAAAACATAGAAATACTAAGAAACACAGTCCAAACTTCGAATTAAATACACAGAACAAAAATAAAAGAAAAATGAAATATTTCTGACATTTCAACCAACTCTACCTTTCTGCTTGGAGAGTGCATGACAGGAGCTGGAGGAGAGGGAGGTCCTCGAGGAATCTTCTTGTTGATTCTGAAAAAACACAAACATCCACATTGTAGTTCTTCTATTTTCTTTAAATAAAGAGCTCAATGTGACCTGTTACATATATCAAAGTTTGTGTGTTAAAAGAAAGGCACAAAGGCAGAAGAAAGTATGATCCTGTAACTGTTAAAAGTTAAAGAAAAAATCTTCTGGATGACATATTTTCAGAATATATAAAAATCTAATGTCTAATGTGCTATTATTACTGGGATTATTCATCAAGATTTTTTGGGGAGCTTTACTCCAAAGAGAAATGAGTAAAGTTGTGAATCTCTTTCATCCAAAATATTCCAAATGGTTTTACTTTTTTATTGCTTCTTTTAAAGATTATCAGGCTTCTTAGACCTTTTCACTGATAATCAATCAAAAAACAGGAAAAAAGTTACATTGACTCCATGAATAAAAAGGTAAAAAATACAATTTGCATAATTATATCAACTACCTGGCCTAATCAAGTACAGTGGTCTTGAGACATGTTTTCAAGCTGTAATGATGGAGACATGTTCACTTACTTAAAACGTGGCGGTTCCATGGGGTCTTTCTGCATTTCCACCATGCGGATGACTCTTTGTTTGGCCCCTGAATTGAAAGCGACTCCCTGCTGGGAAGGTGTGTATCTGGAAAAGAAGAGAAGAAGAAATGTGTCACCAAGTGTAAAACTTCAATCACACACAAAATGCAGCTGAAAAGCAGAATTACTTTCTGTAATTTAAAAGCTCAAACTGGCTTTAATAGGCAGTTGCTTTAATGGACAGTATTTATTTGTTCTACACAGGTCTTTATTTGGACCATCTATTTTTCAGTGATGTGAAGTCTAGTACACCAGCAATTTAGTCTATAAATTGCTACAGTAAGATTTAAGGCCAATGAGTGAGCTGCTATTGCCTGTTTACAGTTTTCTGCACCTTGCTGCATGCAGAAAACACAATGAACGAGTCCTCCAAAAATAAGGTACACAACTACAACCCTCCTTAACATCATCAGTAACAGATCACTGTTGTTGGTACACACTTTAACTCATCACACAACAGGATTTACTTTGAATACTAATAAAGGAGCTTCGACTGTTCACAAAATATTCTTATTTGACCACGGTAACATAGCGCTTCACACTCCACCATAAGAAATTGCCACGTTTGTAGCTTTGACATCCAGATAATCCCAAAGTTTGGGATTTTCTGGACAAAGATTTTCAATGCAGAAGTAAGTATAAAGCAACAGCAGCACGAGACATTTTACACTGATGGGAGTCTTTCTGTCATGACCTTCTATCTGATCAGAACACAAAATAGTACTAAATAAACTGGAAGCCAACATTCCCACTCTCCCCACTGACTGTGTGCATTTTAAAATTGGTGGCGATAATGGTCCAACTCTAACTCATACCTGATGTACTGTGCTGGAGCTTGTTTGTCTGCAGCTCTGACTGGCATAGCAGCTGCAATCTTCTGCGATACCTGCTTGTTCAGGGCAGCACGGGTCTTCTCTGTTAGCTACAAAGGACACACAACAACAGCCATCTTTACATATAAACTAGTTACCCTGGTTACTGGTAAATCCAATAAAGATAAAGAAATAGCTGAACACAAGGTTGTAAAAACCAGCCTACATAATGACGTTATCATTTACACTCAAAAATGAATGTACTTAAATATAATGTTACAAATAATATTTCTCCAAATCACACAGAAAAACCAGTTATTACTTAACTGACAGACGATACGTGTATATTTCTGCACAGAATGCAGAAATAACATAGATATTAGATGATGTCTCACCTCTCGTACAGCCTCCTCATCGGGTTTTTGTAGTTCTGGAGTGTCTTCATTCAGAACCTCCTTTGGAAGCAGGTCGGTGTACTTACTGAAGACCACCTGTAATAATGTAAAATGAGAGAAGTTCAGAGAAACATCCTCATAGCTCTTTCTGTGATCACATAAGTGACGCACTGCAAGGAAACAGATTGTTTATATAAATAACTAATGACATCTCAAACCTCATATCTTCTGAAATAGGCAGTGTGTAACAAAACCACACGGATTGATAGCTGGATTGTCATGTGCACTGTCTTTGGTAAGTGTGGAGAGGATTGATTTTAACAAGGACTTGCCCACATCAAAGATTTTTTTTTTCCATCCCATCCCAAATTCACATACCTTATCCTTTCCCTGTCCTTGTCTGGCGATGGCATCATATTTGATCTTTCCTTCTGCATCCACTTGCACTGCCAGGGCATTGGACGTCTTCTTCTTCCTGCCCATCTCCAGAGGAAACTGGGCCACATGGATCTCTGGGAAAGCTCCTCCATCTCCAAAGTCCTGCGGAAACACAGGTTTGATGGTTGAGACTAGAATGTGAACTTTGTGTTTACATACTGTAAAGACAAAGTACAAACAAGCTGAGAACCCGTCATATCGTGAACTCGTGGATCAAATCTTTAAAAGTTTACCTCAAGTGTGCGGGGCACCCAGCCTTTTCTGTGACCGTAAGGAGGGGGCTCTCTGCGGGACGAAACCAGAGCAGTGGAGTAGGACTTCTGGGCCCTAAGCCTCTCCTCTGCCTCCAGCTGGTCTTGCGACAGCTGGGTCGGCGCGGGTAAAAAGCTGGAAACACAAGAATATGTTTTTACTTTTCATTGTTTTCGTCACTGACCAAAGGGCTGTTAGCCATCGCTAGCGTAAGTCACCACTGGCAACAACTAGCTGGGACGGTGAGAGTTATAACAGCTATATGTAGAAGGATTAGATGACTAAACACGTCATAAGCTAGCTAATAGACAACCTACACATCGTAATAATTTCAGAGAATAAACTGAAGCACACAACGACCCACACCACTACTACACAGCGGATACACTTGTAATGTGACCACAGATGCGTGCTTCTAAGCTAGCTAACGCTAACACTTTAACGATCAGCTTACGACATGTTGGCTAGCTAGCCTTAGCTGATGCCGTTAGCTTTGATCAAAACAAGGAAACGGAAGCGGGCAGACCAAAACTTTTACTGTGCAATATCAACCGCAAACTATACATCGCACAACATAAAGTAAAAAAGACAACTGTTCACAATTTCGTATGTTATAAATACAAAAGGCCTTGTCGAGGGACTCACCTCGCCAGAGACATCTTCTCCTTTCTTCCGTAGCAAGGAACTGGGCATGCGCGGTGCCAGCGCAGCATAGAATAGAGCAGGATAGAATATAATAGAACACAATAGCATAGAACGGTAATATTTTCAGTCTATGCTTAGCTAGACTGTAGCTAGACATCAGCTAAAATAATCTAGCTTACATTTATTCTGTTGTTTTTCATTTTGATTCCAAAATATTATATTCTATAGTAATACTCTATTTAGATTTTGTTTGTAACATCATGCAGTAACTTATAGAATAGAATAGTATACGTACATGTGTGGAAATGTAACATCGCTCAAGAAAGAGCTAATTTATTGCTATTAAAATTGAGTGATGTTTTAGTCTCTCTGTCAAGCTTTAAAGTAATCAAACCAAACAGTCCAGATTTCTGCATGCAGTTTTCTGCATGATAATCCATGCAAAACTTTGTTTACTCCGACTAAATAAAATTTACTATCAATTTTCAATAGCCTAATTAAAAATGTTTCAAATTGACTAATTGAATTGCAAGCAAATCTCTATCATAGATCATAACTACAAAAAATGGTGAGGAACTCGTTTTAAAGAACAATCTTTTTCAAAGCAAATATTTCTTTCCACGTTATAGAAGGAACTGGAGGTGTTGACAACAACATTAACAATTTTAAAGTTTTTCAGAAAGCTATGGTAGTGTGACATTATTACTGCTGCTTTTCCTTCTATAACATGTCATAGAAGTTATAAGTTCTTTGCCCTGTCAACACTTTATTACCTTGTGTCTGCTGCTTTGCTCGGGGTTGCTATCTGCCAATCTGTTGCCACTGACAACTACTGCTGCTGATGGTGTTGTCCCGCTTTTTGTGTTGTTTTCATTTTATGAGTGTGACTGGTCAACTGGAATTGAATTGCCCTTTGGGGTAAATAAAATTCGTCTGAATCTGAATCTGAATCTGAATGTCATATGAAAGACTACATCACAAAGAAAACTCCTTAATGAGCTAAGTTTGCGTAGTCTCAGTTTATACTGCTGCTGCTTCTTACTTGTAATGTAATGTAATGTTTTATTTCAGTCTTCATCACAACAATCACAGTAAATTCTAATAACAAAAACTTAAACGTTACAGTAATTACACATATTCCATATAACAATATATGACATTTTTGACTGAAAAAGGTGAAGGCTAAAGCAAAAATGCTTATATTTGCCTACTTTACATAAAGGTGTGCATTAAACTGAGCCCACCAGAAAACTTTATATGAACAAAAGGAGAAAAAAAGGGAAAAAACTAACAAAAAACAATTTCAATTTATTACTCTCAAAAGAACCCTTAACAATCATTTTTTTTAAAGATTACCAATGAATTACACATCCTTAATTATTATTCCAGAAACTAAAACCCCACAAAAGAAATACATCTCCTTTTAATCCTTTTTTAGCTTTTGGCACCGTAAACTTAAAAACATCTCTTAGATCATATTTTGCCTCCTGCTCAGAAAATAATCTTTGTACTCTGTCTGGTCGTGACTTTGTTTTTGTTCTGTACATTATTTGCATTATTTTAAAATGAACCAACTCACTGAATTTCTGAACATGTGACTTCATAAACGAAGGGTTTGTATGATCTTAATAACCAGCATAAGTAGTAGTTCTGTTTTGTTTAATCATACTGATGGTCACTCAATAATTTATGTTGTCAATGAACACATCTAATTGTTTAATAAACAGTCTCTAATATTTTTGAAAATTGAGGGAGTAGAGATACATCACAGAGATCTATCATTGTCTATATAATGCTTCTCTCCACTTGTAAATATTGGTATTATCTTTGCTAATTTCATGCAATTTGGGGAAACACTGAGTTGAAATGATTGGTTACATAGATGTGTCAAAGGCCTAACAACAGAATCAATAACTTCTTTAACAATCTTCATGTCAACAGAATATATATCAGATGATGCTTTATTTTTTAATTTCCTTACTGTTTCAATTATGTCAATTTCATTTACCCCACCAAGGAACATAGAATCAATATTATCATTAATTGAGTGATCAAACATGTCTTTTTTTCATCGGTCACAGTGACTTTGTTGGGCAATGTCGAGCCAACATTCACAAAATAATCACTGAAATTATCAACAATATTTTTCAAATTGTCCACTGCAACATCAGATTTGTTAAAAAATAATTTGATTCTATGAGTAATGTAAGGAGTGTGTAAAAGTTTTGTAAATACTTACATCGGTGTGCTTACTTCATAGCAAATGTAACTGGTTGCCAGTAATTGTCTTTATTTGTAAACGCTAAAAATGCTGCAGCACACGTCCTCGAAACATGTCCATAGTTTACTACACTTGACGGTTTCACAGGTGTGAGTTTTTTCTTTGGCAGATTTGAGTTTTTCAGGCGAGGACATCAGTGAATGGAGCGTTACGGCCTTGGTTGATTTCAGTCCTTTCACACCAGCAGCACAAACACTGCTTGGAGTTTTCTGGGTTTTTTTTTTTAGCATTGACTGATTCCACCTGGGTCCACCTACTAAGCAACGAAGCAGCATCAGCGGCAACAACAGCCGACACCAACCTGTGTGAAGCAGCCAGGAGGAAACCCTGAAGCTCAGTTTGCCATTTAAACATACTGTACATGCTTCAAGTTGAGGCTGCTGAACAGAGGGAGAAGATAAACACTTGCACAATGAGTTTGACCATGGAGTAGGACAATTATGTAATGTCACCATAACAGATCCTGCTGTTATGAGGAGTGTGCTGAATATCTTGACTCAGGCTCTGCTGCCGTGATCAACAATAAAAGTGACAACTCTCCTGTGAATGACTGGTGCTCCTCACTTTTTGCTGCCTTTGAATTTTCTTTCTTTCTTTCTTTCTTTCTTTCTTTCTTTCCCTTGCCTCTGCTTCCTTCCCGTCCTCCTTCCCTCCTCTCGCTCAGTGTTTCTCTGAGGAGGAGGCAGTCTGTCAGTCTCTCAGCAGAGACATAGATTATTAATGTGACACAGGGTAAAAGGACACGTCAAAGGAGATCAATCACCGGGCTGTGGCACGGGACAAGAAAGCTTTTAATAAACCCAATCATCTGGGTGCTTCTCCAGTTTTTTTTATTGTGCCTGGCATTTGGCATTGACGAGCCTTACACGATTGTGTTTCCGCTCCCTGGACATGCTGCATCAGGATTACTGATGGAGGGGGCATTGTTTCACCACTCAACTGAAATATCCCTCCAGGGAGTTTGTAAGAGGTATGTCAGACTTAGACAAGGAGTGTTTCCTTGAGAATGATGGGGGGATGTTTGAACTCAGTTTTTGGGGAAGAAATAACAAATGTCATGTCAAATTCTTCAAACAGCAGCTGCAGTGATTGATTGACTGTCTTTCCCAATGGGATCCTTTGAATGAAATACAACCAATGGTACAAGACTCCTGAGTGGGATTAAAGTCGAAGGCTATGGGAAAGGCACGTTCTCTTTTATCTTAAAAGCAGCATTTTACTGAGTATAATCATCAGCTTAAGGTCAGACCATGACAATGAGGAAAACGATTTTCATTGTCTCCATCGTGAGGCCAGGCTAACAATGGGAGGGAGCATCCATGTGCTGCCAGCTGTGGTGCTTAATATGTGGTTGTGACAAAAGGCTTTGATGCGAGTGGACATGGAGGTGGCAGAGCTATGTGGATGGTCCCAGCAATAACAGTGGGTGGGGTTGAGGAAAGTGATGCATGCCCTGAGGTAGAGCAGCATAACCCGATCTCCAGTGTTACTGGAGGGCATCGGGGACCTGGGTGGTGAAACTGGGGGAGAGCAAGATCAATGAAGATGTTTTGCAGATGGCAGAAGCAGTCATCACAAGTCTGTGCTCTGTACATGCATCACTCTACTCTACAAAGCAGATTGTACCTTAAGGATTTAACACAAGCTATCAGAGGGTGCAAACCTCTGTAAAGGCATAATCTGGTTATATTGATGCTATCGCCTGAACACTGCTGCCTCCTTGTGGTGAAATAGCAGCATTGTCTGGTTAAAACATTCGATAAATTGCAAAAATATTTTCAGGGATCTCATTCTCTGATCTTACCCAAAATTGAATGTTTTGTTTCTTAGTAATACCCTGTTTCTCAAAATAAGAAGAAAATCCTCAAGATCAGTTCAATAGTTTGTCCATAATGTTGCTCAGAACAAACAAACAAATTCAGGCAAACACACAACATCCTTAAATTTAGTGCCATCTTATGAGTTTTGTGTTTACTTAACTTGAAAAAATGACTTCAGAGAAATGTTTAGTCACTGATAGCAGAACATTACTGTTCAGAAACAGTGTATGCTGGAAAACGAATGTTTCCTCACAACAGTGTTAATGAGTGGAGAGATGTGAGGGAGCTTGTTATTTTGGGTGGCCTGAATACTCATACTTACAAAGATACATTGACTTTCCCCACGTTTTCTTTCACAATCTTTCACAATGATGAGTGTGCTGACCACAAGGTTTGGGGTTCGAATCTTGGCTCTGACCTTTGAGTGTTGAGTTTGCATGATCTCTCTGTGCATGCATGGGTTTTCTCCTGGCACTCCCTCCCCCAGTCCATATTAGAGTAATAATAACAATAATAGAAAGATATTCAGCCTCGATTAGAGCCAGGCTTGTGTTAGAGGTTGGCCTTTTTTTCTAATTTCCTTTGTTTGATAAATTTAACCCTTGCATACTATTCAAATCAACTGACAGCAGTAAAAATCCCCTAAATGTCATTTTCTTTCAGGCTGAAATCTGTTGAGTTTTCCTGTAATCCAAAATACTCAAAATGAAAATAGTTTAAAATGTTTTACTTTCGTACAGGTGCTACAAATTTTTGTACACTGAGGCTGTTTAGGGTCAAATATGACTGTTGGCTATTAAAATGGATTTTAGCTTTAGATTTAGAGTATTTTTTATTTCACAGTTTGTTAATACAAACTCAAAACCTCCTTTAACTATATCAAAATAAAATCCCATTCCCGGCTTTAAGTGGAGAGAAACTTCCTTTTTTTTATCCTTAACCTTTCTTGTCTTTTATTGTGAAATATTGGCAGGTGCACATGTTGGGATTTATTAACCCCTGGTTTTTTTTTAACCCCATCTTGTTCATATTGACAACAGCCAAACCTGGATAATAATACAAATTTTTATTTGAGGAAATATGGTACATGCTACATGTTAGTGCATCAATGTAAAAAACACATTTAATAGTAGAACTGGAGAGTTACATTGGTTATTGTCTCTCATTATTCATTCTAAAAACCAAAACAATAGGAATTTACTGTGTACACTGTCTAATTTTCCCAGTAAACACCTTGCTCACCTCAGAGGCTGCAGGGAGTACTTGTAAACTCACCTGTTGCTTGACCAAAGGGAATTAAAATAAAATGTCTCTTCTTCCTTGTGACTTTCACAGAGAGTTGCTCTGAAAGATCAGCTCCTCCCTGTTGCAACAGATTCATGTCAGAATTATCACCACGTAAACACTGGGAGGGAAACAGAGAGAAGGTTAAAAAAACAGCAACTTGGGGAGAAGGTAAGAGCCTCGTGGCTGCTCGTGGGGAGTGAATGAAAAATGAAAACAACTCAAAGTGGGTCAACAGACTGCCAGTTTCCAGTGTGGTGAATGCACACGCACGCGTACACATGCACACACATTTGCATGCATAATATACACTCGTGCACACACAAACACAAATTGAGATACTCAGGAGGATGTTTACTGCATGAGGCACAGCACGTTTGACAAAGTGAGGCAGTGCCATTGTGGCACTTTCACCGTTGCACTGCAGTCCCCCTCTCCCACCTGATCCAATGATCCCATATAGCTTCTTTACTAGGTGTCACCTCAGATTTTAGGTGGCGGGATGGCAATCTTAGATGAATTCAAGTCTATTTCTATTCACTGCTTACCTGTCAAATATTGTTTCACAGTGAATGTCAATACTGTTCCCCTCTGCAGCTGTTTGATGAAGGGAATCAGTTTGAATTACATGGCTGTGTGTTGTTGTGTATTGGGAAAAATGTCATTGGTAAATTCAGTAGACAGGTATGGAGAGCTGCTGTGTGCTGGCTGACTGGTTATCCCTGACTGGTCATTAGTGTGCCATGTCTGTCGTTGCTATCTATACGTATCCTGTTTGGGTTTTTAAGGTGGTTGAAAGGAAAAATCCTCGTATTGTGAATTAAAGGAAGATGAAAGCGAAACATGACGGGGCGAAGAAGACTGAAAGATATTATTGAGTTATTTTGATAGCAGCTTAATTCTCCATAACCTTTAACATTGACCTTAACTCGTGTTGTCGAAGCCGGGGGCAGCGCTATCTGGCCTGCCCACAGTGGAGTCACTCTTGCTCATTGCTCCTCTTTGCCAGCATCACGATGGAGTCCAGAGAAAAGACCGGGCCAAATAAGGTCAGCGGAGGGCTTTCACAGCTTATGAGGGCTAAATAAACTCTCAGCGCTGCCAGTGAAGCCTTTAATCTAAAAGGAAATGGAGCCTCTTTGAGAGTCACGAGGAGGAAGAGGTGGGTATGACGACGAACACAATTTGGCAAAATGTTACTTGTCATCTTTGCGTCCCAATATTTTATAATCCTTATTTGTTTTCACTAAGGCTGTCTATTTAAAAAACACACACACACGCACAAAATATGCGTGTTTGTCTTATGGACACAATTAGGTCACAGGAATGCATGATTAGGTCTGCAGCAGACTGGATGATTCAGTGTTTATGACCATGTAGTTTATGCAGCGATGCAAACGGCATTAACACATTCACACACTCTTTGTTGCCTTCTTTGGGTTGTGAGTAATCTTTCATTTGCATGTAATGGCTACACTGAACAATCTATTAACCAAAATGGATACACTGATAATGATAATAATAATGAAGGTTTTCCAATCAGGAATGATACATTAATTACATGTTTGTTTAATTGCATGTGCACATTTTTGTAAATTAAAGGATGATGAAGTGATGCAGCAATGTGTTTATTCACCCATCGGCTTATTATGTGATGAATGAACCGTGTCACAAATCAGTCTTCAAGTTCACATATTCACCACTAGATGGCACCACCACCCAAAGAAGGGTTGTCAGTCTACACACACACACACACACACACACACACACACACACACACACAGCCAAATCCAAGCACATCCACTTTCACAAGTGACAACAAAGACGCCTGCAGGTGTTTCCACGACTCTGAGCTCCACTACGCTGCATCTGTTTTGCATAAAAAAAGAGACAGACACTGAAATGGTGAGATGATCCTGTATCGTTGTGGGCGACTGTATGTTTTTTTTTTTCTAAGTGAGTGTGCTTGTGCGCAGTTCTGTGTGAGTGCCAGGAAATGCATTAGCAGAGAGCTAGAAAGAGGGAGCCAGCAACGGCCAGTCAGGGGCCTCTTTACATCAGCAGGCGGGCCGTCTGAGATACTATCCCCCATTTCCGTATTTGGATCTTTTCCATCCTGGACGGCGAGCATCCCATTCAGGGTGCTAGGAGGGAAAACACGGGCTTGCATCAGTACCGGCAGCCCCATTGTTGGCCTTCCAATGTGAAGGGGAAGTCATTAATTTCCTAATTGACCAAAAATTGCTTTGTCATTCGAAGCGCGCGTGCCGTTGAGAGGGCGAACAAGAGCTAATTAAAATGCTCTCAGCACACATCGACGGTCCTTTTCATGCAATTACTCAGCCTGCTGCGTGTGTTCAAATAAACAAGTAAGTGGAGTTGCTCTCCGATAAACCCCATTTCATGCCGCGTTCATGCCTTTCGCGCACGTGCTGCTGGTTCCCAACGCCGCGACGTTGATCTGACCTTGAGAATGGGAAGAGAGGGAGATACTAGGCAGGCGCTAGTAGGAGCAGCGGCGCACAGGGCTAATCTCCAGAGCATGTTGCTCGATGAAGGGTGCTGATAGTGAGCAGCAGCAGCATCGTCTCCAGCAGTGGAGATATGTATCGCTCCAGATTTGAGACAGAGCCCTCAAAGTGAGGCAAAGGATTTGAAAAGGCAACTTTAAGCATCTGCAGTTCAGCCTCATTTCCTGTGCCTTTTGATGTTCAGCGGAGGTAACACAATTCAGTTTGAGCAGAAGTGACTGGAAATCAGGTTATACTACACACGGAGCTCACAGGGAAGGAGGAAACGTGTACAAGCTGTTGTGATAAATGCTTCACTTTTCCTCCTGCTTGTTGTACACAAAGCAGGAGGAAATGCATGAGCGCATCTGAAGTTGATAATGTGATAACATATCAGACACGATTAACTCCTTGAAATATTTTCTATTTTTAAAATTACCATCTGAAAAAAAAACATCCAGAAATCTCATCAGTAACTGCTGCGAAACTGTGAAGCTCAACTGAACAACCTTGAGCTCGACAGCTAATTTGGGAGGATTTTGGACTACAAGAAGTCTCTTCATCCTCATCACCAGGCCAGAGTAAGATCTGAAAAACTACAGCAAAAACTGACATTTTTACTCTTCTTTAATTCTCAGCTGCAACTAAAATATCCGATGCAACACAAATGAAGCACAACAGATGTTACATCCAGTTCAGCCACGGTGGGACCAGGCGCCCTGTTCACTGGATGTGTCGCACGTGTCAATCTTCAGCATCAACAGATACAGTCTGGACACATTACTGCAACATCCAGAGGTGTTACGTTTCTGATCATGTAACACCAACTATACAATAAATTGAAAGTCAGAATCCTTCCTGTGCTTCATCTCACATTGTGTCTGAATTCTTGGAGCACCTTAGGTGGACGGTGTGTGTGTTTGTGCTGGACTCGTCTGTCAGAGGACATTGGACCCACACAACTCTGTTCCTAGACACACACACACACACACACAGATGTATGAGGGACATATTCCTGTGACAGTTGGGGAAACTGCCAGGCCAGCTGCGCCCTCCAACCACTGTCTGATTGATTTGTTGGAGCAACATTGGCCCCTGTGCTTTCATCTTTATGCATGGAGATTCCCTGGGGCGGTCCACCCCCCAATTTTCTACGTTTCCCTTCAATCTCCGTGGCTTCCTGTTCACCCTCCTCTACTCATACCCCTCAACCCCACCCTTAACTACCCCACCACAGGCAGGCAGTGTTCTGAAATGGACCTCATTATCATAATAAGTGCCAGGGAGGTTCACCTGGGGATAGCTGCATTCTCCACAGCAACCAGACGACATGTTTTGGTGGCGGGTGGTGCGGTGGGGCCACTCCACCCTAACTGCTTTCGACAGGTGAAGGAGACGGGAGGTAGGATGTGCAGCTGTGCTCCGCACATACCTGGTAGCAGATCAGCTGGCATCATCTCCTGAGGAAGCAGGGACACAGCTGTGATATTCAGGGTTTGTTCCACCTTGCAGAGCTGGTATTTAAAAATATAATCTTGGCACATTCGACTCAATATCATAGCACAAAACCTTGTTGTTGACTTATTGTAGTGCAGCATTGTTGAGTGTATGCTTATTTGCTTTTTGTCTGGAGTTAAAGGAGAAGATTTATACCAGATTCACATCTGTATGATAAATAGTTTATTAGCTGAGACAGTCATCCCAGCTTTGACCTAAGCAACCAGGGTCCACATCTATAGCTGAGTGTTGGGGACATATTACACAGAAATACAATAATTATTATGGAAATTTCTTGTGAACTGATGAACTTGCGTTGGAGGAAGTTCTCTGGAGACTGAGAATCTCTTAACAAGCAATATGTAGTCAACACTCGACGAAGAGGAGAATAAGAGAAGCAGCAGAGGTTGACAGTGGCAGTCTGATCCTGGGTGGTATCTTCCTTTGGAGGATACCATCTCTGCATGTCCTGTTCCTCCTCATGGATGCTGACCCTTCTGTGTACAAGCTGATAATGTTCATGTTATCCAGTCCCACAGTGTAATCTGTTAAACACAGCAGTGAGTACAAGTCAGTAATTCCACTGTTTCCCTCACACACATTATCATCACCTAACCCTTCGATGGTCCCTGTTTTGAATGATTGCTTACCAGAAGATGATAACTGTGATTACACAGAGACATATAAAACATCCCTCACAGTAATGGGATTACTTTTTCTGTCATTAGTAGTGGAAGGGATTACAACTTGAATTTGAGTAATTAGCTTGCACTACAGATATAAATCTCTTGTTAAATTTCAGGTTTGTTTGATTTACCAGAGTTACACTGATTGATATTATTTTGGTCTCGCTGTTTTCAGTGGACGGAAGGATCTGACTGACTAGACTGTGCTAGTTTGGTGTAGTGGCTTGAACAGAAACTTGATGTAAAGATGAGGCCAGATTACCACGGAAAAGGGCATCTTGCATTGATGATGGGGTGGAAATTGTCTGGACCTCCCCCTTTCTGGGAAACAGTTGTTTCCCTTCAACATATGAGAGTAAATGTAGCTTCATTATTTTACATAATACAGGAATATGTTGTGGAAGTACACGTGTTGATTGCAGAGAGAAAACAGTGGGAGTTTAATATCAGAAAATATCTTATCTTTAGGAAGATATTTCACTCTACTTCATTATACCAATAAACTGTATAAACTGTGGACTGTATATAGATTGGGTGAAACTACTGTGGTTTGTGAACTCACATTTTGAGTCCAGAAGCTTTGCATTTGAATGTTAATGTTTTGGTTTTTCGATCCAGAAGTGACCATATTTGGATATGAAGAGAGGAGGGAAGAGGCAGGTCTGACCTTTGAACCCGAGGTCACTGTCCAATGTGTATAGGACTTAAGTTCAGATCTGGTCTCACTACATACCAGATCTGTCAATCAAACTAACAACATCCCTAAATACTCCTCTTTTTGAAGTCTAATATCTTAAGCTGAATGATAAATCAATTTTCAGATGGACCACCAGATTTGGCATTAGCTAATAACATCAGAATGACTTGTCAAAAAGATGTATTGACTGAGGATTTGAAAGATTTTTGAACTGAAGTCAGTTAGAGTTTTTTGAAGCCAGCATCTAGTGGCCATCAGTGGTAATGTACTTTTCTGCATTGGCTTCACTTTTCAACCCCAGTTGCTCCATCTATTTCTATGTACAGCCTATGATTCTGCCATAGAGTGAAGTAGCAGATGGTTAACTGCGACAAACAGGGGCCACTTTGGGCAGGCCTTTTGGTGTTCCCCTTCAGGAAATGCCTCTTTGTTAGGAATTGCCCTTCCAGCAGTGATGTGAATGGCCTGCCCTTACACTGATGTGACACCATTTGCAGAATTTGCACAGCAGTGTCCAGGTGGTGTTACAGTCCCAGGAAGCTGTCATGATGTCCATCTTTATATATATATGAGCTGAAGATACAAAAATAACTGAGAAATGCAACTCCAGTTAACATGAGTCTAATCCATATATTCTGTCTTTTTAGACTGGGCTGTAACATCACACACCAGAAAGCCAATATTTCTGAAACACATGGGTTTTGTTGAGAGCTGGAAGGTGTGTGAAAATGAGGCTTGACTTTTCCTTAAACCCAAAATGTTTCTCTCTCTCATTTTTTTTTGCACTTCTATGTGTATTAAATATAGAAGATATGGTACGCAGGCCTATGGGCTTCTGGGTTGTTGATGGAGCTAAGGTAGGTAACAAAACAAAGACCCTCTTGTTACTCCTTGTTTGGTAAATTCATACAAAAACTGAAAAACAACATATAACATGGTAATTGGGGATTTTTTTGTACACCAGTTTCCAGTTTTTGCATTTATACTTACCATACACATGTGTGAGGAGCATTTCTCTTCTCGAGTGTGTCTCTAAAATTATTTCTGCAAAATGGTCTGTTATTCTTATTGCGTAATGACAAGGATTTTTCTCATATATTTTCCCAGTGCCTTCTGTCAAAGGTATTAAATTACAAATGGAGAAAGACTCAGAGAAGGCACGTAGGATGGCGAGGGTTAATAGTCATTTACATCTCAGAGCCAGTCAAGGGTAGCGAACCCAAATGGAGCTGCCACTACTGTCTCCCCGTTGGTTTTATCAGGGCTCTGTGAATTAGCACTGTATGAAAGTAAACCTTAATATGGATTTTCAAGGCCTCCCCACATAAAGATAGCTAAGGCGCCGCCGTTCGAGGCCCAGGCAGAGGGAGGGGGAGGCGGGACTGTGAAAGATCACAGGGCGTGCATTTCATTGCGCTGGCCTGAACCGTGAATTAGCCATGCATGACGGTAAAATACAAGGCATGAAATTAGCTACAGCTCCCCTCCTCTGTGATCTGTCTCCCCAGACATCAGTTGCTCCCTGCTGTATTTTATTTTATTTTTTTGATATATTTTTCATTACAAATGAAGTAGCAGAAAAATGCAGATTAGAATTATTATTAGGGATCAGCACTGCAGAGTGGTGTGGAGAGTTACATCCAAATGCAATGCAGTAACATCATTTGCTGCTACATAAGATTTGAAGAAGAAGAGTAATGTGCGATGCATTTCGAATGAGTACATATATTTTGAATTGGCAGTAGCTGAGAGGTGTTCTTTGAATTATTTAAAGACAAGGCTGTTTTAAGTATGAAATTGTTTATGAGAGGATAAAATGGTGCAATGATGCCTTGAAACTGTCTAGGTTTTATGTCCCAACTGATTTCCAATCCTCACAAATAACTACTTCAAACAACCTCACTAAGTGAATCCAGAAAGAAAGGATGAGATAGAGAGAGAGAAAGTGAGAGGATGAAAGAGTTTTTCCTTTTTTTTTTACTCCGGGAAGATTATAAAGAAGTGAAGATTTTCTGTGGTTGTGCCTTTTAGCTAGCAGGCGACAGATATTCACAATACATGTGGCTATTAAAGAGATCTTTATGGAGGTCTTCAAGGACATCGACTCTGCAGGAGCCTTTTTCTGTACATGACTTTCATTTGAGGCCTTATTCCCTTGACTGGCCTTCATGAGATCAATGCATAGAGTTACACCCACTGCTTTATGTTCCCATGTGATACCTGCACTGTAAAAAAAAAATTGTCATTTTTACAAATAAACTTTGGCAGCTGTGGTTGCCAGAATTTTTTTGTAAAAAATACAGTAAAATGTAAACCAGATTACAGAATGATCTGTATATTTTACATAACAAAACTGTTGACTGCCTGTTCTTTTTACAACTTTTAAATGTAATTTTAACTGTTTTTTCCTGTGTATTTACTAAAACTACCCCATTATTTAACAGCCTTTTTCAGTATAATTTACATGTTTTCTATGCTTTTTATACATACGATATGAGTAAATTTTCCTAAAAAATATTGCACTCACAACATCGTTTCACTGTAAAAACTACTTTCAAACCTCTGTTAAATGACAATTTTTTTTAGTACAATATACATGTTTTCTATGCTTTTGATTTGTAAAATATAACTACATTTTCCTAAATAATTCTGCTCTGGAAACATTGTTTAACTGTAAAAGCTACATTCAATAACAGTCAATTCACATTTTTATTTTCCGCAAAATAAACTTTACTGTATTTTCAGCTTTAACAGTACAGCGTTAACAGTTAACACAAGTGCCACAAAAGTAGTGAACTCCTACAAAAACATATGTCAAAAAAGTTCCTCATTGCAGTCTTCTCAGAAGTGTTTAATATCTACCCAAAAATAATGAAAACAAAATGACTATTGGAGGACATATGATACAATCTGATCCAACCAAAAGAAAATTGTTGTCAACTACCATATTTGAATTACCGGTATACATTACTCATATTTGAATAAAACATTACTGGCTCTCAACTGGCCACCTATTGTTACTGACCATGTATCAATTTGAACATCTCACTTTGTTGCAGACAAGTTAGTGTTACTGTTGATGAAACAAAATAAAGCAAAAAATACAAGTTTATTTCCACATTACAACTAAGTGATATAGCTGCGTAAACACTGAACTTTTCATATAAAGGTAGAGTAAATTGGAACAAACTGGAATTGGAATTGACTTCAACTAACAGCAGGTTGAATTGCAAAAAGGTGACATGGGACAAGTTCTGCGTTATGTTCATATGTATAACTTTTGTCAAAAGTTAAGTTTCAACAAAACTTAAATATTCATTGTGCTGGATTGTTTTATTGGCGCATGCCAATTATGAAAGATCCTATATATTATAGGTATATTTGTGTCTTGACTGGTACAATGAAAAGACAATGAACATCACCACATGCGATAACAATACAGTATTTTCTGCAAAGTGCACTTAAAACCTCAAAAAACAACAGTGCGCCTTAATACAGAATGCCTTCTAAATGGATAACTGTGGGTATGCTTACTGACTGAAGAATTGTTACTTAATATTGGACAACCTTTTTGATAAATACAAGTGGACATTATTTTTTTCTGATCAGAATTGAATATTGTCTACCCAAACAAAGGTAGAAAATCATTTTATCAGTTTGTGCTTGCTTGTAGTTTACACCACAAAACAAAGCAGCTCCACTCCAGTGAGGTTTAAAGAGTTAATTTGCCTAATTTGCCTTTTTTGTAAAATGAATCAGTTGCTCTATAATGTGCAACAAACCTCAAATGAACATGCATGTCTGTTTAAGCTTACTTTTTTACAGATCTGCAGAGACAAATTTGAAACCAGGAGACTCACAATGTAGTATGGCATCACATGCCACAAACCTTAGCCATTTCTGTCCATATTCAAACGTTACACCACTCATGATCTGAAAGTTCTTGAATCAAGGTAAGGACCCTGGGGTTCACATTAAGACGCCTGGTTGTGCCTCTCTCCACTTTGGTGCCCTTCTCTGGGTTGATGGAGAAAAAACACCTAAAACATATTTAAAAAATGAAATTGTATTACTTAAAAGGTCAAATAAATCGGCATGAAAGTGGTACAAAGCTTAGCATAGTCACACATATTGAGAAGGTCATAGGTTAAAGCAATCTTAAATCACATACCTCTGCAAAAACTCCAGTGTTGAAGCCAGTTGTAATGGATAATGTACATTGAAGCAATAATAGCTTCCAAACATCATGGAAATGGCCGACACAAAGGAGGTAATGTTGTCTTGGACAATCATACGATCCACACTCAACATAAACCGGTTTGCAGAATAGCAGGATTGTCCTTAAATAAAAATACAAAATAAGTAAATGCAAGTAAAATGACACTTCACAAAGCAGATCTATTTTTGTTATTTTGACTTCTGAGGACTAAATACAGAAATCAATGTGGACAAAAAAAATAAAAAATTGACAGTACAAAAAACAAACAACAATATTTTCTCACCGCACACAATGATGGTGGGAGTTAAGGGAACATGCTCCATTTGCACTTCTTCTCCCAGGCATGTCTGGTCAACATAGCTGAACATGGCGTCTTCTCTCTCCTCGAAGTAGGACAGCAGAAGCAGCAGCATATCTTTTGTGTCCTCAGAGCATCCACTCAGCTGTCCTCTCAAGACTTTAAACTTCGTCAGATCCTCAAGGAACCTTTTACATTTGTATTTGCACACGGTGTTCATGTAGTGCAGGAGTCTTTCACCTTTCAGATCAATGTTGCGCACGAAACTTTCTTTCAGTCCATTTCCAGTCAGTTCTTTGAAATGAATATTCATCCCAACTTCATCAAATAAAAATGGCCACTCTCTATGGAGAAATTTTACATTTTTCCCTTGGTTGATATCTTTGCGCTGGCTGTAATAGGTCTTCTTCATGAGACTTATGACCATCTCTGGATTTGCACCAGGTTCCTTGGCCATCTTCTTCATTTTTTCTTTTTTCTCATGCTGGGTTTCTGGGCTCTCTCCAAGTGGGAGAAGTTTTACATCCCACTTAACACACCCATAAGTGTCTTGGATTGCTGCTCTTTTTTCAGGAGGGATTACATCTGTGTCCTCACTATCCGTGCCGAGTTTTCTTTTTATTATTTTGGGGGTGACAGAACGTTTCACATTGTCTAGCCTATACTGCAGCTGCTTTACAAGAGAGTCATAACCAGTTCCAATCACATCTCCCTCAATTACATCCTTAAAGGATTTAGGATATTTTGCCACCATCTTCTTTGCAACTTCAGTACTGTGTTTTCGACTTAAGCATGAGGTCTTTTGCCTCATTTCACCAACCACAATCCTGATCATCTCCCTTCGCATCCGTGGACTCGGCCTCTTCCCTCTCTCCAGTGGGTCCATCAGTTCTGGTGGAAACTTATTCCATGGGATGTCAAAACTGTCGACCCAGTCTACATCTGGACTTGGGCAGCTGTTTGAAGACGATGAACTTGAAGGCAAAGGAGAGGTCTGACATTCATAATGTCTTGTTGTTACATCTGCAGATGAGCTGCTGGTTTCAGGACTTTGACCTATAAAACGACAACACAGAAATACAAAAGTAGTTAACAGAAACTTCATGAATAGTTTATATTAGTCACAAGTGAGTACACCAGTATAGAATCTAAACATCCATTCAAATTATATGTATCTATACGCTGTGTGGGAGGGGCTTAAATTGATGATTTGAGCTGAAGTTGTAATATTTACAATATTAAAGAAACTATTTACATGACTATTTTTTTATTCAAAACATGGACATTTTAATTGTATGAATTAATAATTTACATAACCACCTCAGATATGATTTTCAATGTTTTTCACTGCACAAGTAGTCAATAACATTGACTATTGGCGAAATATTTACAGAACTATTATTTTTTAAGACCGAACTTTGTTTGTTTGTTTGTTTTCTCTTTAGATCTGGAATATTTCCAATGTTTTTGAGCACATTAGTAAAGGAACTATTTACAGAACAATCTTTTTATAAACAGTCATAACATGAATGAAATGATGACCTATTTTACATACTCAATCTTTTTTTTTTATGTAACAGATTTTTTACATTATGTTAAAAATAAATAAGTAACTCAGCTCTAGTTTTTATGTTTTTCCAGGAATATTTAATAAAAGGCAAACATACTGTTATAAAAAGCTTACGTCTTAGCTTCCAGGCAGCAATGAGTTTCCGTGCCTGAATTGGCCTCAATGAAGACAACAAATCAGCTTCCTCAATAAACTGAAAGTCGTCTGAAGTTTCCACTCCAAGAGATTGTAAGCTTTCTTCTAAAATGTCTTTGTTCATCTCTGGAAGATCAGGCAACACCTCACTGATGGTAGTACGCAGAAACGTCTTCCCTGAATCTGCCATTTCTGTCAAGAGAAGAAAAATTTTATACAATTAGAAAGGGAAAAAAACAAAATATCGCTGCATACAACCTTATACAGAATATACTTCAGACTGTTTCTGCATAGCTTACAAGAGGCTCCCCTTCACCTAAATGTTAATCTATAGACTCTTTAGAATGTTGTGAGGTTGAGTGAAAGCAATGTTTTCTTCATATGAACAATTTATAACAAGGAACTACAAACCCATTTACAATTTGCTTTTTACATTTCTTCTAACTGAAGAATGTGTTTTGGAGTTATGTTTACTTTGACAAAACACCATGTTTCAAAGGAATAACCTGGAGACCATTCGCTACATATGATGGTAATGGATAATAATCTACCAAGTCGTTAATGTGAATGCACTGTAGCTCCATACTTTTTGTTACTGAATACAGATGATATTCTGAATGATAATCTGTCTTGTATACATCCATCACAAAATAAACAGCATCACGCTGAATTAAAATCATGAGAAGCTCTCCAAACTCAATAGACTCGTCATTTTTAGACACAAGAAAATGCCCTTTTTTGTATGATGTACCTTTGTACTGAATGCTTGTTGACACACTTGTGTTGATTTCTGAAAAGCCAAAGTCTCTCACAGCATTTTTAATAGCGTCACTGTAAAGACTTTGGTAAAAAACACAACTGTCTTTGACTTGAAGAACCTGATCATATCCAAGGCCTTCTGACAGATATGCCTGATAAAGCTGATGCCGTTCAGACAAAGTTAGGCAGATGTTTTTAAAGTTTTTCAAATGCCTAGCACACCTCTTGAAGTAGCCATGCTTACTTTCAAAGCGCATTGTCCAAAGTCTGATCAAGGGCCCAAATTTCAAAATTAGGGCTGGATAATGTCTTAAATAATGGTGTTTTGGTTTCAATGGACTATCTGGAAATAAAAGCTTTCTTGACTCCAAATATTCTTGGATTATAACATCAAGATAAGCTACTTGTGCCACAGAAATATTTTGTGCACAAATCATATCAACAATATCCTTAAGCTGGAGAGTCAACTGCCAGACATCATCCTCTGCATTTTGAATTTTGTCAGCAATCAGCACAGGCAGCAGCCTTAAGAAATTCCAGTTTTGAATGGCTTGACCTGTCAGCTTATTAGCATCAGCATGAACCGTACTCGGCTTTGTGAGCGCATCTGAACCTTTGTATTTAAACTGTTTAATGCGTCTGTTCAAAAGTGAATATGTCAGCCATTTCTTCTTTTTGATGAAATATTTCAAGAACAATGCGACATCATAAGACAAGACACCTTCAAATACATCATGTCCCAAGCAAGGTGGAAGGCCCGGCTGGCAAACATGAAAAGCTTTCAGAGTGTTAAAAACAGAGTTGGTCTTTATACCTCTAATGCCTTGATTAGCCTCTGCTTGTAAACCATCAATCGCAGTATCATATTTGTCAGGGGTACGCTGTGGGGCACACATATTTGGATCATTCGTAAACTCATCCCTTGTAATCTCACAGTACCTGCAAAAGTAAGGAGCTCGACTGAAGTTTTCAGTGAAGCCACCAATGCTGTGGGAACCCAAATTGTCGCCAGCAATGCAGTAGAGAGCTCCTTTGATAGTTTCACCTGCAACGCTTATTCCGTTATTTTCCAAGTCTTTTAAATCTGTCAGCAATTTAGAGAAAACCTTGGCAATTCCGAAATGTTTAAGGTCATTTTCAGTGCACAGTAAAACAAGAGACATGTGATCTGTGTTGGAGCGGATATGAGCTGGCAAATTTGCTACAGAAACATAGACTGCAACAACTTTGTGTTTTTTTCTTGCCGAGCCAAGGGGATTGACAATTTCAAACGCATCCTGGTATAGAATTAGTTTGAGACATCCTGGATTATCATTGAAGAACTTGTTAGACTTAAAGTTCTGTCCATCATTTATATCGCAGAGTTCTGACTTTGTTTCACTAGACTCTTGAGCAACTGAATTCTTCCATAATTCAGACTCTAGCAAACCTTTTAATGTTTTAATGACAGGTATGTAATAGGCAAACTTTTCTGTCATATTCTCATCATTTCCTAAAGGTACTTTAACAGGCTCTACATATTTGAACATGTTTTTGAATACCTGATTTCTGGAATATGTTGTTCTAAGTGGTCCTTTGTGACAGGCAGAGAACAGATCTGAGTCCTTAATACAATCACAGATCTTAGTAACATCATCATCTGTTAGACTCAAGTCATTTGTTAAAAGTGCTCTGAGTTTGCCTAAAGTGTAATCTTGTCCCATCTCATGGACATTTTGCATTTCTTCAACAATTGTTTGGATTGTTGAGGCTGGAAGAAGCAGCTGTCCTTGCAGTTTCAGATAGAATAGACAGGCATTTCTTAGAAAGTTCTCACTGAGATTATCTGGCAACTCCATGCTTTCATTTTCAGTGTCATCATTTGGGTTTGGGAGAACCTCCTCACATGGTGACTGAGGAATTGTTTCTTTGAAGAGATCACTTATATCATTTACTGAACAGGCTCTGTGTTTTCTGGACATATGAGCAGTAAATGATGATTTGACAGTAAATGAATTGCTACAGCCAGCAACTGGACATGCCACAGCTCTTCCCTCCACTATATGCTCCTTTAAGTGGGAAATGAGTTCTCTCACAGTTTGAAACTGACGTGCACACAGAGAAACTGCACATTTAAAATCTGACACAACTGCTGTTGCAGCAGGTGAAGGTGTGGTATTATGCGCCCGATAGAAATGAGCTTTGAAAGCTGCATAATTACAAAATGTCCGTTTACACTCGGTGCCTACACATGAGAAAATACAACGTGGTTCATTCCTATGAACTTTACAGTGCAGGACATATCCTCTCAAACTTTCTACAGCTTTACTACAAAACCGACAAGTTATCATTTTAGCGAACAATGGCCCGCGCCTCGATGCTAACTTGCGGGTTAAGCTAACCACAGGGTGCCAGAATCCTTCAAAAGCAAAATATCCAGAGATTAGCTCGGTAGATTTTTCCTAAGCATCGGTTTTCTGTTATCATTTATAGTGACACCTAAATGATGAAAATGACTTACCTTACACATGGAAACACCGTGAACGCTCGGCTTCCCCGGTCTCAGTGAGCTTGACTGCCGAATGCTCCCTCTGCACCCCAAGTCAATCCTCCGACTAGCGCGCTTTTTTTCTGTCTCCGTTTGAAAAATGCAAACAAGACTGCCCCTGCCGTTGCCCGCTCACAATAAACTCCGCCAGGGTGAACACTCTCACAATAACTGATTATCTGATAAAAATAAGAGAAATTTAAATATTCCTGATCCACTTTAACAAATTAAAAGTAAAGCAATGCTTTTGCAATAACTATTTCAAACCTGAATAGTTTCCCCGTTGCCATTGTTTCAGAAGTGTGAACTGTTTTATATTAAAAGCAAAAGTAAATGTTTTTTTTTTTTGCTTGCAAAGAGGAGAGGAGACCATTACACCACAGAATATTATTTGCTAATAATTATGCACTATGTAGGCCTATGTTGTAGGAGGGGGTCTGGTCAATTAGATTGAAAATAAATATTGAAAATATTAGTATTACCAAACAGCAAACTGAGCAAAGAAGAGGAAACCCATCCACTTAAACATGTTTGCATGTGGATGCATTTTTAGTGGACATGACATTAAATTGATACATTAAATGTTTTGTCAGATAAAAAAAGGATAAATTATTATTGTATTATACTTACATTTCAAGACGTTAATTTTACTGCATTTCCTTGTTTTTTGTTTTCCAGTTTTTTGTTGTTGAAATTACAAAAAAATGTGAATATTTTAACATCAATTGTCTGTAAAAGTAACAGTCCTGTATAGTAAAACATCTAACTAAAAAACGCTGTTTATTAAACAGTGTTTTATTGTTTTTCTGTTTACAATTTTTTTTAGTCGCAATTTTACAAAAAAAATCTGTGAATTTTACTGGCATTTTTTACAGTGTATGGTT
>OOFC01033143.1:22353-42169 GCA_900323345.1 Pseudochromis fuscus | reverse complement strand
TTGTCTACAGGGGACACCACATCAGCAGCACGACCGGGGGGACAGTGTGAGGAGATTCCCATCCACCAGTGTTTCCCCAAGGTCATGAGTGACACACACACACACACACACACACACACACACACACACACACACACACACACACACACACTCCCACTCACCATCTCTTCCTCTGTCTTTACGAGCTCACACTCCCAGGCAGCAGAGAAGAACAAAAAAAATGTTGGACAGATGTTGAACTTTGACCTTTGTGTCACCATAGCAGGAAGTGACCTGTCGTCATGACGACCCTGCAGTGATGCCCAGGAAGATGGACGATGGAAATTTGTTTCTGTGGATAAACAAAATAAAAAATTCAAAGCTGACATGATGGATGAAACGCACACACACACACACACACACACACACACACACTCGCTGTCCAGTTGTGTACTTCTGATATAATGTGTGTGTGTGTGTGTGTGTGTGTGTCTGCAGCGTGAGAAAGCTCCGTCCTGAGGGAAGTGTTTGACCAACACACCGGAAGCGGGGTCCTCTCCTCTTGGACAACACACACACACACACACACACACACACACACACACACACACACACACACACACTGGACAGAGACCACACAGTGTAAAACAGAAGATATCACTGCACTGGGTTTATTGATCCCAGTATACAGTCCATCCAATATTGACTCAGTTGTGGGTAAAAACAATCCAACATGTGTTGATGTCCCACCTGGAAGTTGCTCAGTGTTCTGTCTGATGTCTGACATGCTGCTTTTTGTTCAAATAAATGTTTTATTTTTTGGCTTTTACTTGATAAATATAATATGAGTTGAACACAAGTTTTCCATTATATATTTTTTTTCTTTTGGCCTCTCTCTCCAGCTGCTGCTGCAAAAATACTTGGTGCTGAGGTCGTACATTTTTCAAAATAAAATGCTGCTCAGGTGAGTGCACGTCTGATTTCTAAAAAAAAGAAAAAAAAAAATCAAAGCTTTTAACTACAAAACTAAATGCACCCCAAATCTTACACCTCATAGACAAGATGAGCTGTTTTCACCCAACATATTGTTGGTTTGACCCAGAATTTTACAGCAAATATATTAGCAGTATTATTAGGTTTTTTCATATTCCCATTTCCCTTATTGTTTTTATTCAACATTTTATTTCGGATATACAGCCTTATCAAATATTTCATTGTTTTCATCCAACATTTTTCAGCATTTTTTAAAAATATTTTTTCAGACATTTTCCAACATTTTATTGTTTTTATCCAACATTTTTCAGTGTTTCTAACCCAGGAAGATAGGTTGTTGTTGTGCAGTGGATAAAAGATTAAATAAACACAGCAATTGAAAATAAGCAAATGTTGGATACCATCACCATAAATAAATAAATAAATAAATAAATAAATAAATCAAACACACAAACAAACTTGAATTAACCCAGCCTATAATTAGTCCAATATTGACCCAGTTCTGGGTTAAACCGACCCAACTTATTTTAATGTGTTTATACTGTTTATTTTTCTCGGACATTTCTATGACGTGTGCACGTGCTTTTCAATCAGCCCCATCACCTCACCTGACCTCCAATCAGAAAACGGTTCATTAATAACAATCTGTTTGCTTCAGAACAAAATCCCAAATTAAAAGTGGACTCAGCTCCATTACGCTGATTCGGCTTTAATTTGACCCACATTTTCATTCTCCGTGTATTTTCCTGCACTATGAATAATTTCGTTGCAATAAAGAAGCAGCCTCCATGTCCGTCAGTATCTCAGCTGAGCAGCTTTCAGCCATAGCAGCGCATCACGGCGGTGGATGGGATCTAAAGGCATTTTCTGTTTTCACTCTTCAGTGTAAACCGCAGTGTGGTTATTATTTATATTGTTGTTGTTGTTATTAATACGACGTCTCACGGGGAATATAAGACCACGGAAGAGACGTTTTGACCCACAATCCTGCGTCAGAGGTCGGTAAGTGTTTGGTTTCCTATTTTATCCTCCTGCCTTTCACCGCATCCCCACTCTCCCGGAGCACGACGTCTTCAGTGAAAGACACCAGACTTCATTCAATAATCCCCTAATTTAACTTCACTCTGCCACTCAGTAAAATTATCCACATCGAAAACAGATATAATATGATTTTTTAATTACTAGTGGACAAATACATAATTCGGCATTAATATTTTTTTACCAAGCCCATGTACTTCCGGAAAATATAAGACATTCATGCTCGACCTCGCGCTTCTCACTGTGGAGGGGGGTACACGGACTTGCACACGGGACAGTTCAAAAAGTTTAGAGATTTATGAAGTGAATTCCCACTATTTTCATTTTTATCAATGCCGAATATAAGATCGACCCACATTTGTTTATATTGTGACAGAAAATCCTGTCTTATCTATATTTATATTTATATATTAGCATAAAACCTAAAATAGCTTGAATTCTGAATGGAGTTCCGTGGTGTCGTACGTGGGACGACTGAATCACAAAGCAGAAGACATCACGCTGCCCCATCGTTTACTTCTTGGTATTATTATGAGTGCACAACCTGAATCTTGCAGTTCTGGGTTCAGTAGTCAAAATGAATGAGTGAAAATAGCAATAAAATCCTCAGCCAGAGGTGATTATGTTCGCCTCAGTGCGCCCTGCTGACCGTCTCCAAGGTCTCTTCACATTTTGATGCCAAAGCAAAGCAAAGCGGTTTCCCATGTGCATGAATCCTGCAATGCACCCAAATCAGATTATAGCTTTAATAGTGCAAATCATTATAAATATGCACGTGCCAAAACCAAAATCATCCTCATACCACATAATATATCATCTCATAACCTATAGTCATAGGTTGGTTTTTTTTAATGAAATTCACTGGATTTCGTCACTTTTCTCTCAGATGTTTTGCAGATTGTTATTAGGCTCATTTAACTGTCATTTCCGGAGTGATTTCAATACTCAAAGCCAAGCAGGTTGGGTTCTTCTTTTGTAAAATATCAAAAAATATATGATATTGTTGTTGATATTATTTTAGCTGCAGGTTTGTGAAGTGTGTTCTCGCTCCACATGTGAGTTGGCTGTTAAAGAAGTCTATAATAAACCCTCTTCTCACCACTGAACAGGTTCAAGTTTGGAAATCTGATAGGACGCAATGGTATTATCAAGTTTACTGAAGTTAGACACAGTTTTACCAGGATTTACCAAGTTCAACCCTCAAAAGTAAAACAGCTTCATGAATAGAGAAGCACAATGAGGCAGTTCCAGCAAGAAAAACAGGATGTAAACTATCTACATTGAGGATTTATTTATTTTTAAATCTTCTTTGCAAAACTGTAATCTTTTATCAGCTGAATCAGTACAAGTCATCCAACAAAACACAATAACAAAACAATAAAAATGATTATTCACGTAAAATATGAGCTGTGAAAAACTGTGAAATAGCACTAATAGCAGTAAAGTGTATGCAATATATAAAATATATTGTGAATGTGCTCACATTGTTAATGCTAAATAGCAATCACTGTGACCTGTAGGGGCCCCTACAGCCCTCAGGTCCCCTGTATATGTTATTTTCATTAAGTAATTAATTTAAATCGAAAAGGAGTGTATTTAAGAGACTTGTATTTGTAAAATTTAGTCTGAATTGTACTTACATTGTATTACATATTATTAAATATTTTACAGTTTAACTATCTCCTGGACCTCCTCCACTTTCACCCATAGTGTGTGGTAATTGAAAAATAATCTATTTCTGTTTTCAATTGAGAATTGTGAGTGATTTAATTTATGTACACTCACACTTTTTTCAATTAAATTCTACTTATAGGCCTATAGCACCAAATCACAACAAATCATCTCAAAGCACTTTACATAATAAAACCAAGGCCTTAAAATGTTATCAATATGTGTCTTTATTCCTGTTAATTTACTGATATTTGTCTTTCAATAAAAGAAATTAAAAAATTTCATCGTTTTCAATAGGCGAGTGTTTTATTTTGAAGGGCTTCACGGGAAGTCGCGTGCTCTGCTCAGTCAAACTTGACACCGTCGCGCGGACAGGCAGCCGTTAGCGGAGCAGCTGATTCTCCTGCGAAGCTAAAAATAATCAAACTTCTCTCTCTCTCTCTGTATTTTGTTTCTATTTCTCCTCTTTTCCGTCTATTATTCTTTCTCCCGTTTGTTTTATTTCTATTTTAAAACATCCAGACCTCAGGAATGAAACGCTGTCACTGAGGAATACCACTTTACTCCGAGGTAAGACACTTTAATGGTCTTTTAAAGTTACACTAGCTGAATTTTAACGGCTCTGTTTAGTTTATTCATGTGTAAATTAAGTTTCTGAGGAGCTACATGTAGTATTTTAAAACTATATTTCTTCATAAATGTGGCTGTGGTCTGACGCAGGTGGTCTTTTAAAAATGAAGTTAAAGGTAATTTACTTGTAGTTCATGTATGGTGAGCAGGAATTGAAAGTGATGTTCTGGTCATTATGGTCGTTTTCATAAAAGTTTTATTATTTGAGAAAAAAACGTTTAAACCCCCCAACACAAACATGTCTCTGCTGTTAAGTCAATTTTGTCCCAAACTGTGATAAATTCTCCACAATCAGGCACTAGTATGAGGTGTGAGCTTCTTGACCTAACCAAAGATGGCCGCCAGTTGGGGCTGCCGTGTGTTTGGTCGCCATCTTTGATTCTAGTTTGAATTTAACAGCCTGTTATTGTGGAAAATACGTGATAAAATTTTACTTGACCATACAGGGAACAACATGTTATAATAAGGCATTAAATGAGATATATAATATATATAATCAGAAAAAAACTACTCACAATTAATAATCTTTACGTGAATCAAGTTAGTAATTAGTTTTTTTTTAAAAAGTTGCAGTAGTGTTTTGTAATGTTATTGTCTTGCTACAGAACTGAACATTAAATAATTTTAGAAAAAAGTAACTGCAGTTATTATATCGTAAGTGCTGCAAATATGGATTTAACACAAGTTATTTTTATCTGCTACGAATGGCTAATTACACTATATTTAATTTTGTTAGCTGGTGTAAATATAATATTAATATAACATCTATGTACTGGTATATGTTTGAGAATATAGAGTAGATGTTTAGTTGAGCACATACAAGTAACACTGTGGAAGAATAGTCCATCATATTTAAAGTAGAGTGATTAATTTGCTGTGGTTCTCAATAAATATAATAAAACCTTATAAATCTGACCGTATAACAACAAGCGTGCATTGATTTATATCTCAAAGGTTAATCCAATCCCTGAGCTGATAGAATAGCTGCCTTGTTGGAAACAGTGTGCTGATTAAAAATGTCATCCATTAATAAAAACTCACATTCATCTCACAGCAACATTAGCTCCTGCAACCTCTGAGCTAATGAGAAAACATGGCATTTACCCCCAGAGTCGACCCTAAAACCCACACGATTTATGAACCTCATTTGTAAAGTACTGGGAGGGAATAAAAACTGATATGGTTGCTGGGTTGTTTTAACCCAGAACTGCTTCAAAGTTGGACTAACTCCAATGTTGGGTTGATTTAACTCAAAAAAATGAACTGTTTTTACCCAACATGTTGTGGTTTCTTCTGAAAATGTTGTGGGTTTTTGTGTTTTTTACTCAATATTTTCTTGTTTTTATGCAACATTTTATGTTTTTTTTTCTTTTTACAACATTTCAAACTTTTTGCTCAGCGTCTGTTTTGGCTTTTTAGTTTGTTTTTTTTTCTTTGTGGGGTAAAAAAACCTCAGCATTTAGGGGTGTAATTGCTGACTCCTGCTGTAATGTTTCTGAACCAGGACCTCTGGGAGCTCTGGAGCTAATGCTAACTCTAGTTCTCCACAATTAAAAAAGGAACAGCCTAATTCTTCTGATATTTAAGTTATGGCATCACGACGACTTCCTTTGCCAGTTCTCAAACATCATTTAACTTGAAGCCACTATAAGCCGGGGGGCATGTTGCTGGCCGGCTGCCCTGAAATAGCCCTCGTGCCTCACACTGGTCGGTGTTTGTGTGTGTGCGCACTTGAATGTGTGACATGCCACAAAAATGTCTGACGTTGTATTCAGAGCTGTTACTTCAAGGGAAAAATAAACACAGAACAATACGATTGATATTTACTGATTCTTCTCCCAGATTGACTCCGGGCTCGTGTGGGCGGTGGCATGGCCTTGGCGTTTTGTGGCAACAACAACAGCATCAATGCCTACAGCGTGGAGAACGGCGTGCTGAACAATGGCTGCTTCGTGGACGCCCTCAACCTGGTTCCCCATGTCTTCCTGCTCTTCATCACCTTCCCCATCCTCTTCATCGGTGGGTGATACACTTTTGTTAGTAGGAAGAAGTGCAGGTTTTGTACTTGTAAATGCTTCTGAATTATTGATTGACTGAATAACAAATGATAAAAAATGATCCTGGTGGGGCAGCAGTGTCTGATATTTGTTAAAATCTTCGATTACCAGGTTAGAAAATTCTTAATCCTTTCAGTTAATTTTATCCACAATATCTTAATCTTCAGGATATGTATTATATGTATGGCAAAGAGTTACATAACACCATGACAGAGGATTTTCTCCTACTGCTGTCATCCATGTTACCCTCGTGCCCAGTCCATCCCACCTAACCAGGATGAGTGTACCCTGACCAGGTCACTAATCTGCCACGGCTCCATTAAACACAATACAGTGCATGTGAAACAATAAGGAAAAGTGTGTGTCTGTGTGACTGTGATCCAGTAATCCCAGCTGGATTATTTCAGTCCTGACAGCTGCAGTGACTTCTGAGACTTTCCAGCAGAAAAAAGGTGAAACTTTAAGAGGCTTAAAGAAGGAGACACTTGGTCTGTCTGAAAACACAGATCACACTGCTGAGGAGTGCAGAAAACCTGATACCTAGATCATTATAATCCAGCGGTTCAAGATTACAAAAAATCTATTTTTATATCAAAGTTCAATCACAATTACTTATTACTTACTTACTACAATCACGTCACATTTGTGTCTAGAGCAGTTTCAGCCAATAGCATCCTTCCATCCACCTGTCAATCAGTCTCCTGTTAGCAGTACAGGTCAGATTACCACCAGGAAACACTGACAGAGAGTAGCAGCTGTGGCAGTAATCAGTAGTTAGTTAGTTGCAAATGTTTCAATTAGGAACAACTCGTTCAGGTTTTTACAGATTGTCAATGAACATGTCTTCAGGCCTGTTGCTAGGTGAAGATAAACAAGTGTCTGTTGGAGCTGGATGGTGTTTAGCAGGTTTGGGTTTCGACTTCAGCCTCCAGTACCTGTGTTTTGTTTTCTGTATGTTATCTAGTACCATCAGCCAGCTAGCTGTGCTGTTTCCTCGTGTTTCAACGGTCCAATCAAATTGTTCCAAAAGGTTTTGTCCCACCTACATATTCCATTTTTGCTGGAAATTCACAACAGTGCAGAAAATAGATACTCTGGACTTTAAACTCTCAACATCAGATAAAACAGTGAGTTGTCTATGCATTATAAGGTTGTGGGTTCCATCTCCTGTCCACGTGTCTTTTGAGCAAGACACTGAACCCACAAGTGGTGACTAGTGCCTTGCATGGCAGCTCTGTAGCCACTGATGTGTGTGTGAGTGTGAATGGGTGAATGAGGGGGATAAGGTGGAAAAGTGCTGTATAAATTATTATCAAAGCTACTGTCATGAGCTGCCACCCAGTCGTCATCAAAACCTTCTGCAGGCTTATAAAATCCAACTACCCGAGCAGTAAGTTCCCAGTTTCCTCACCAGCATACCTACTTATTTTTCATTGGTTTTATTTAGAAATAATGATTTGCTATTTTTTCATTGTTGCACTTTGAGACCCTTCAGCGGTGGTTTCAGATGTGTTACTGTAATCTGTTAGTCCAGCATCACTGCATGTAATCTGGCACAGCAGAGCAGATGTGATGGTGATATTGACATCCCCTCTTTTCCTCTCTCTAATACACACACACACACACACACACACACACACTCTTGAAGGCACTTTCTTGTCCCAGTGTGAACATTAAGCAGCTTGTAGGAGCAGTTAAGATGGGATTAAACACAGATCCAGTGGTGCTGCTGGAAGTAGTAAAAAGAAAACACAACAGCAGCCAAACTAAAGTATATTAATGAAGACAATGTTGAAAACATGTTGAGCCTGCAGTTAGCAGGAAGAGCTGATGCTGAATGCTCGGTCGGTATCTGCTCTGTCTGTGTGTGTTTACTCAGTAGTTGATGGGAATGGTTCTGACCATAAGCCCTCAGAGTTTTCCCAGAGGACTCACTAATTGATGCTTCCTGGTTCTAGTTTTATGTTCCCTGCTCCCTGAGCCTTTCATTTAGTTAAAAGCACAAAACCAACACGGTCAACATAAATAAAAACCCTGACTGAGATTTACTGAAACATCAAGGTTTAGATTTTATGTTTGATCGATTGACAGAAGGAACAATTTTGTTAATGGATTGTTAAAGTCAAGACAGAAAAGTGAAATATTTGATGCATGTAACTTGTCAAATGTGGGAATGTGCTGCCTGACATGCACTGTAAATAAATAAAATGATTAATTGTAAATGAATATAAACTGTGATTTTGCAGGATTATTTGTTTATTTTACAGAATTTTCCTGTATTTGTTTAATTAAATACTTAAATTTAATACTTATTATTTAAAAATGACCAAAATATACAGTTTTTTTAACAGAAATAGACAAAAAATACAATATTGGCCAAGAGTATTTTTGTTTTCCTCCAAAAATACCGGAAAAGTATAATTTTTAAAACAATATATGTATTTATATTTCATTGTTTATTATTTATTTATTTTTAAACATTTTTGGACAACACAGCAGATTTACAGACATCACCTTGGGCACTTTTTAAGATACTTTTAAAACCGAGACATTGTGCCATTTTTTGTTGTTTATTTGGGACGTCCAGAAAAGGTACCAGGCAGCAATGTTTGTAATCTTGTTCATTGTTGATGGCAGAAGAGGAAGAATATCCATCTGTGCTGTAATGTCAGGTGTACATTACTGACCTTTGTCTCTGTCTGTCTCTGTGGTTCAGGTTGGGGCAGTCAGAGCTCGAAGGTGCAGATCCATCACAACACATGGCTTCATTTCCCCGGACACAACATGAGGTGGATCCTCACCTTCCTGCTGCTGTTCGTCCACGTGTGCGAGTTCGCAGAGGGCATTGTCTCCAGCAAGTGAGACCTCACAAAGATGATTTATTATCACACACAATGCTCCTTCTGTTTTATGTCTGTGTTTCCATGACAACCATATATTCTGTGCCTCTTGGTGAAGGGTGATGTCAACAAACCAAATCCATCTCTTCATGCCGGCGTTCATGGGCTTCATCGCAGCCACGACATCGGTGGTTTACTACCACAACATAGAGACGTCCAACTTCCCCAAACTGCTGCTGGGTAACATGATTTATTAAATGTTTTGTGTCCTGAAATATAGAAAATGCACAGTTTGTAGCCTTGTAGATGTAGCATTTGATGTCCTTATTCTTTGTACCTCCAACCTGGTGCCTACATTACCCAGAATGCAACCTGCAGCAGATCAGTCAGACCTTCAAGAATGTTATAGCAGTGCTAGTGGTTAATTTAGCTGCCGGAGAACCTTTATGTAAAGTTTTATATGTGTGATCATTTATTTACTTGTTGCTGTGGGAGAAGGGATTGAGTGGTCTAGAGAGCTGTATCTCCCAAGGTCCACCATAGGGTTTGGGTGAGGTTGGGTGATAGGGGAGGGTGTCATAGACACCAGCAGCAGAAACTAGCCTAAGGCATATCCTGGTCTCCTCCCACTGGAGATTTACCAGGCACAGCAAACTGAATGGAGACCCAGAGGTCGACCCAGGACTCACTTGAGGGATTATATCTCCCATTTGGCCTGGAAGCAGCTGGACATCCCTCAGGATGAGCTGGAAGGGATGTCTGAGCTTCCCTGCTCGCTCTACTGCCACCATGACCCTGTTTGACAAGTGGTGGACGACGGGTATTTGCAGCCCTTTAAGTTTAGACAGCCTCACTGCATTTGTACAGTGAAACATAGCTCGTCATTTGACTGTATGGTAAAATAAAGTCACCCTGCCACAGCACCAGTTACAAAGCACCAGAGTGATGTCTATTAGTCAAACACTACTTGACTTTCCGGCCTGTCCCACAGTGCTTTTCATCTACTGGGTGTTGGCGTTCATCACAAAGTCCATCAAGCTGTGGAAGTTTGCAGAGTTTCATGTGGGTCCGCAGCACCTGAGGTTCTGCATCACAGCGCTGTTGGTGATGCTGTACGGACTCCTGATGGCCGTGGAGATCAACGTGATCAGAGTCAGGGTGAGGAGACCACCTTTCAGCCCATGTCAGTAAATACAGGAGCTGCAGTGGAACGAGGGAGAAGTTACCCATTACATACCACGTTTTATTATTGCAGTGTGACATTGTAAATGCATCAGCTGTTAGCTACACTACTTTACTGACAAAATGCAGATTATATGTAGAACAAACTATTAAACAATGACTCTAAATTTGGTAATGGTAGAAAGAGGATTGTGCATTTGATGATTCTCCATCCTGGTTTCTGATCTTCATCATCTTGTTCTAATGTTCATGTTTTCTGAGTTAATATTTTGTTTGCCTCGTGTGTCTTCCTGCAGAAATACGTCTTCTTCGCCAACCCTCAGAAAGTGAAACCACCCGAGGATTTACAGGATCTGGGCGTTCGCTTTCTGCAGCCGTTTGTCAACCTGCTGTCCAAGGTAGATTTTCTGAAACTATTTTTTTAACCCAGCATTTCAAAATGCAAGCCTCAGACTAAACAAACCATTTAAACGACAAATAAGAAACAAAAACTGCAGCTCAGCTTCTGTTTGTGTCTAATAATAAATATTGATGTGGCAAAGAACACTGCTTGGCAGCATCGCACGGGACAAACTCTTGGCATGTTTTTTAGGCGACATATTGGTGGATGAACCCTCTCATCATCGGCGCCCACAAGAGGCCGATCGAGCTGAAGAAGATCGGCAAACTGCCCATCGCCATGAGAGCCCTCACCAACTACCTGCGCCTCAAAGACGCCTACGAAGATCAGAGGGTGAGCCGATGGAGGTCTCAGATTAATTTAATCCAATGCTCCAGCGGTTACTTTTCCCACTTTAACTGTCCTCATTGCGTCGGTTTGTTTCTCTCCCTGCAGACGCCCGAGGACCCGGACCGAGCTCCGTCCATCTGGCGCTCCATGTATCGAGCGTTCGGCCGGCCCATCCTGCTCAGCAGCACCTTCCGCTACCTGGCCGACCTGCTGGGCTTCGCCGGGCCGCTCTGCATCTCTGGCATCGTCAAGTGCTTGGAGGGGAACAATGACGTCCCGGTAGCAGACAAGGAGAAGGTGGGTGGATCTGTGAGGTAGTGTCTTTAATGGTTAAATTATCAATCGCACATCTTCTGAAGCGGGAGCTACAAATAACCAAATTAAAGTGTATTTACCTGCAGGTTTGTGGTTATATTATAGAGTTCAAGCAAATGATTTGATGTATAAAAGCTGCGATATATCTGGTGATTCTTCTTCCTCACTTTTAGATGACATTTTAACGAGCTTGATAACTTTTTTAAATTGCGACTTTGTGCTTCATGTAGAAGTGTGTTAGTGGAGTAGAGTACTGCAGGATCAGAGCTGTAACAGTGTCACATTTAAACACACTTGGCTGTGACCAGGACACTGACAGTGTGAAAAGTTCATTTATTTTCCCTTCTCACTGTGGAAACTTCAGCCCATATTTGGGCACAGCTGATGTCGCTGCCGCCGTCAATGAGACCAAAGTCCTGTTGAGTGTTTACATAAGATAATTTTATTAGAGGTTAAGTGCAGATTAGTAAAAACATCTCAGGTCTCACACACACACATTGTGTGTCGGTGATGGTGTTGGGTGGTCCGGCCCGACTGATGGATGACTCACTCTGAGCTCCATGTCACCGAGGCGTCGCTCGCAGTCGTCGTGTCACCACCAGAACGTGTGTGGATGGTGTGTGACGTGATGATATGTCTGTAATGTAATAACGACATTACACACGTGCAGACACACACACAGTTGTTGACACAGTGCATTCACCCAGGTCGACTGCATACCTTCACCTACACTGTAAAAAATGATAAAACTCATTTTCCAGCAGCTGGGACACGAAGTCCAGTTAAATAACAACAGAACATGTAACAAATCCATCCATCCAGAACCACAACACAATTTGTAGCCTTAATATTGTTGTTTTTGTTATTTAGAAAATGACACAACTGATGCTTCAGCTGGAAAAATATTTAAACTATTAAAGTTTAACTTTACAATTTCATGAATGAGAGAAAAAACAAATATTTGTGAGATAATTATTCATTTGGGAATATATTAAGACAGACTTAGACTTAGTAAACTTTATTATCCCCATGGGGGCAATTTGTTGTACAGTCAGCAGGAGAGCAACCCCACAGCAATGCAAACAGGCAGAAACAACAACCACACATACACACAACCATAAATACATTGCACTAGTGTTTCAGGGACCAATCATCACAACACATCATTAATGAGGCTGATTCTTGCTGGTACGAAAGAAGTTTTGTCTGATATTCTCCAAAAATGAAATTATTTTAATGAAATTGAAAATCTGCTGTTTTTAATCATCTACTCAGCCATAAGTAAATAGTAAATACACAATATCATGGATATGGAAAAGTTTGGCAGACTCGAACCAGCAACCTCAGGATGTCTGTGAAGACCACTACAGTCCTCTGCTCTGCCACCTGAGCTGTCGAGGGAACACGATGTTATTTAGAAAAATAATTCACTCATTTAGAGCGAGAACTAAAAAACAAACAAAAGAATTAACCAAAAAGGAAAAGTCATTTAATATATGTGTATACACCGTATCATATACATTAAAACACAGAAGTGAACCAGCGTTATTTTTAAAAAATTTGTGGTTACGACTTTATTCCCTGCAAATAAGGTGAATGAGTAAATGTTTTCATGTTAGCCTGCATGTATAGAATGGATTATTATTGTCACTAAATCAAAACATTAATCCACATAATCCATTGAATGTTTGCAGTGTTTCTGTTGACGTACCTCAGCATCTGTTTTCAAATGAAGAGCAGCTGTATCTACTACAGTACAGAGCAGTAATATCTCTGTATGACAGCACAATACCGAGGGTCAGCAGACGGAGACAAAGCAGACACTTCTACAAACAGTCCATTTGGCGGAGGACGCCTCGCTGGCAGAGTCCATCACAGACATCAGCTCCTCTTTAAGTCTGTGCCAACCTCCTCCAAAGGTCATAAAGCAGTCGGGCTGGTAGGAGAGGCTGAGCAGATGCTTCTGTAACGAGACTGTGTTTTTCATGGGGTCCATTTGGCTGCGTGTCGTCACAGCGAGCTGCTGTCAGCTCCGCTGCCCGCCTGGTGAAGTGCGTATAATGGGCAGAGAGATACAGAGCAGAGCACGGCTGCATTTCTGAGTGACATGGAAAATTCCCCACTCACCTCACACTCAGTGTCTCAGTTTAATACAGAGGAGGACTGCTGAGCATCATGGGGACTTTTTCATACTACTGTGTGTGTGTGTGTGTGATTTCAATCAGATTGAATCACTATTTCAATTTGTACACAAAGAAAAAAAGTTATTACAGTTTAAATGTGTTTGTGTCACAATTTTGATTAAAGATGTTTTTTAACAACAAAATAACTAAATGAAAATTCCAGGAACTTTATCAAACTGTTGAAAAATCATATGAAATTGTCAGTATATTTTTTTATAAAATAATCCACTTATTGACTGACACGTATCTTGCAGCACATCATACAAATGTAGTAGTAGTTAGTTTGTTTACTTGCAGTTACAGTGAATGCAATTATATTCTGCACCGTACCATATACACAATAAAATGTGTTTTTATTTGTAGGAGACGTATTTAGGCGTCTACTTCATGTCGTCCACCGAGCTGCTGCAGAACAGCGCGGTTCTGGCCGTTCTCCTCTTCCTGGCGCTGGTCCTGCAGAGAACCTTCCTGCAGGCCTCCTACTACGTCACCATAGAAACAGGCATCAACCTGCGAGGAGCTCTGCTGGTGAGTGAAGCATCGTGGAAAAGTCAAACCGAGACGTGTTGCAGAGGTGCTGCTTGTTTAAAGCAGTGTTTTAAGTGCTGAGGGAGCAGAGGGTTTATAGGTGCGTGGAGGTTTTAATGCAGCATTTCAACAATCAAAGGATCTACAGTCAGTTTCAAACATTTCTGTATAATTCAGGGATGGTGAGATAAAGACCCAGAACCTGAACCTCTCTAATCTGCTGTGATGGGGTCAGTTCAGGTCAAATATTACTGTAGATTTATTTGTACTGATTTATTTCAATAAAAAGCTAAACTGGGAAAAAACATTTAACAAGATATTGGTTATCAGACATGAATGTTTTTTAGGAACCAGAAGGAATGTGTCCATAAAACTGTCGACTAATAACTCATATAAAATCTTCTGTACTTTTTATTCGTCTTTAAAGTTTCTTTGATCAGACACATTTATAGTAGAATTCTGCCAGTTTTAGACTTTGTTTTATTACTGTTCATGTACTACTGCTTGGGTTCACACGACATTTAATTTATTATTTATTTTTAGTGGTGCTGAGGTTCAAGTAGAATAAATTTAAAACATAAATTAGAGCAATAAAAGAAGAATATATTGCTTTATTAATTAAAAACAATTAAAACCAGATTGCAAAGTGCTATAAAGATGTCTTCCTTACTATATCACTGATTTCCCTTTGGGGATGAAGTATTATCTTATCTTTGAAATAATTAAGATAACCATGCTATATGAAAGTCGAATGGAGACTAATAAACCATTAAAACTATTAATATTAAAACACAGAATCATTAAAGACTGAAAACATTTAAAAACAAGATCAAAATGAATGGAAACAACAGGTGAAATCATTAAGACTAGAAATTAAAACTTGGATTTATCAGCCTGAATTCATCCTAAACTGTTACTGTAGCAGATTCAAAGGATTTAGAGCAATGGGTGAGAAATAAAAAACATATTTTATGATGTCTGACTTTTCTTTTTGCTCCTGTGGGTTAGTCCATGACCGAGCAGCTGCAGTGTGGACATGAAGGATGTATTTTTATCTGTTTGTGTTTTGTTTACCAGGCGATGATTTACAACAAAATCCTGCGTCTGTCCACCTCCAACATGTCGATGGGAGAGATGACGCTGGGGCAGATCAATAACCTGGTTGCTATAGAAACCAATCAGCTGATGTGGTTCCTCTTTCTCTGCCCCAACCTCTGGGCGATGCCTGTGCAGGTACGAGAACGTGGTGTCTCTGTACGATACTGCAGGAGGTTCAGTGCTGTGAATACATTTCTGAAGTGAGTGTTTCTTCTCCTTCGTTGGCAGATTGTGATGGGAGTGATCCTGCTCTACTACCTGTTGGGCAGCAGTGCTTTGGTCGGGGCGGCGGTCATCGTCCTGCTCGCTCCGGTTCAGTACCTTATAGCCACCAAGCTAGCAGACACACAGAAGAGCACGCTGGTGAGCTGATAAAACAGTGTGCCTGATTTATCGTTGAAATGCATCACCTTCCCTCCAAACTTTATCATGCAGAGCTTTTATTTTGGTAGTCTTGTAACGTCAGGTGAACGTGTCTGTTTCAGGAACACTCCACAGACCGTCTGAAGAAGACCACGGAGATCTTAAAGGGGATAAAGCTGCTGAAGCTGTACGCCTGGGAGAACATCTTCTGCGACAGCGTGGAGGACACCAGAGGAAAAGAGCTCACCAGCCTCAAGACCTTCGCTTTCTACACATCCATGTCCAGTAAGATGGAAATAAATCACAGGAGATAAACTCATTTAAACTTACTACTAAACAAACAGGACCAATAATGAAAAAAACAGGTTTATGTTCAGGACTTGTCCATTTTTTTTGCTTTTAAAAACACAGAGAATTCCGCAGTAGCCTTTTTACCTGAGTTAAAATTTAATTTGGCTCCAGAGCTCAGGCAGTTACACTGTCTCCCAGTACATCATACAGTACAGTAGATTATAAGATTTTATAAATCAGTTTAAAGACCTTTAATGGCTGCTCCCACAGTCATATCTCTGACTTCACCATACAAGCTCTTATGTCCTCTAAGAGCTTCAGACTGAGATCTTTTATCTCTGGAGCAGGTGGGTCTGACCTTTGACCCCAAGGACACTGTCCAATGTGTATGACACTGGAGTGTAGTGCTGCTCTCATTGGAGATCAGACCTGTCAGTCAAACTAAACACGCCCCTAAATCTTCCTCATTTTGAACCCTTTACATCTACTTAATGATGAAATGATTTTCAGATGGATGGACCACCTGTCAATCAGACTAACCCCGCCCCTAACTCCTCCCACCAGATCTCTGAGAAGAAGAGTTAACTTTAAGTAACCAGAATGATTTGTGGGATAAACGTAAAATCTGAGGATTTCATGTTTGACTTGAAGTCAGTTGGAGTCAGAGGTTTTTGGAGACAGCCTCCAGTGGCTGTCGATGGTATTACACTTTTATTTGCATGTTTACATTGGCTTCACTTTGAGACCCAGTTGTTTTGTCCAACTGTCTTTTATTTCTTGTAAAATGTTTTCTCCATTCTCCTACACTGTGGTGATTGTATGCACTTCATTGTCTTCATTATTTTAATTTCCCTTGTGAAGTAAAACTCTTTATAAGTGAAGATGATTCGATGTAAAGATGTTATTGAGAAATAATTTATGATCACAGCTTTATTTTTGCATAGAAGCTGTTGAATGTCTCTCCAGTTGATACACTTGGTGTGTTTTCATTATGCAGCTTAACTTAAATCAGTGTAATGACTCTCCTGCTTCACTCGGGGCTCTGCAGTAAAACCTGTTTTCTTCTCTCTGCAGTTTTCATGAACGCTGCTATTCCCATCGCTGCCGTTCTTGCGGTAAGATCGTTTTTTGTTTTGTTAAACTCTGTTAAATCTGCAGTTTGCTTCTTTCTTCAGCCATAATATCACATGTTAGTATCAGTGGGGGATAGTTAAATGCATAATCTTGTCTCGCAGACGTTTGTGACTCATAACTTCATCAATACGACCGGTCCCACCGCCTCCGAGGCCTTCGCCGCTCTGGCGTTGTTTCACATCCTGGTCACTCCGCTCTTCCTGCTCTCCACTGTGGTCAGATTTGCTGTGAAGGCTCTGGTCAGGTAAGAGTGTGGGGATCTTCTTCCTACTGTACCTCATGTTAGTTATGTTGTAAAGAGGTTGACTGTTAATGGTGAGGACAACTGGAAGGGTCGACGTGAACGTAACTAAACCAGGAGGAGAGTTTCAGTGGTGGATCTAAATAAAGGAACTCGGAGGAAACCTGACAACAGCAAAGAGAAACTCTAAACTCCCGAGAGACTGTTGGTATTGAACTCATCACAGAAACACTTTTAATGGACTCTGTGTGTGTGTGTGTGTGTGTGTGGTTACAGTGTCCAGAAGCTCGGTGAGTTCCTTCAGAGTGACGAGATCGGAGACGACAGCTGGAGAAATGGCGACATCTCTGCTGCCTTCGAAGTGGGAAAGAAACACCTGGGGATGGTGGGTACTGGTGATAGATACCTGATCAATCAATGAAACTGATAACTGAGCACACACACACAGCAAAATACAGCAGGGAGAGTTTATTTTATACATAACATTTTTAATAGGAGGACAGTGACACATTGTTTCCTCTTATTTGTCTTATATACGTCATGTTACCTCCTCAGGGTTAACTGTCCTTTTAAGGTCGTGTGAAGTCTTCATCAGAGCATCATCGTTCTCTGACCTGCAGCCGAGACTTTAACCTCGAGGCTGTCTGAGGTTTCAGGCGACTGAGTCACACGGTCACTATTATGTTGCAGTGGGATTATCACTGGTTGGGTCTAAAACGAACAGTCAGACCAGAGAGTGGCTCAGACAACATTTTGGAGTCATAATGTTTTTCTAATCGATATAACAGCACAACACAATGTAACCATTTTATAGTGGGATATTGTTTGAACCCATTATGGATCACTAACCAACAGGAAATTGAATTGTATGAACATAAACAGTTTTATTGGACACGTTTTAGGTTTGAAAGTGTTTTCACAGCCTTTCAGGTCGTCACATTCATTATTTTAGTTTCTAATTGATTTCTCCAAACCCCATCAGCAGCCATTGTAACATTAGCTGCAACTAAGTTATGTCTTTTTTATGAGATCATTACAAACTCAAAGTAGTGTCTGCAAATATCTCACTTTCAACACAGTTTGCAGGATAAGTGGGAGCTAAGTGGCCACTGCCGGGTGTTTGTCGACCATACTCTCCATAAGATTACTAATCAGTCAGACCTCATATCAAGTAATATTATTGTTTCTGCTTTAGTCTTAATGGCTTAATATGTTGTAACATTAAAGCGCCACTTTCTATTTCCTGGGAGGCTTCACCAAGGAAAGAGACATTTTGTTTGTACAGTGTGTGTGGACAGTAAAAACCAGAAGATGTTGTGGCAGTGGTGGGACTCAAACCTCTGCTCCAGCATCGTCCTCTCCCCAGGGAACTGAAGCGGATGCAGGAAAGTCTGATGTTTATTAGTTGACTTAAAAATCTCTCTCTTTGTTTTCTCCTCCCGTGTCCGTTTGATGTCCCTCTGAAGACCAAAGCCATCAACAGAAAGCAGCCAATGCGCTACCAGATGGACAACTACGAGCAGCCGACCCGGCGACAGATGAGGCCCACAGAGACGGAGGATGTGGCTGTAAAGGTCGGGGTCAAAGTTCAAACATTGGGGAGTGACTTGGGGAGCGGGTAGGGACAAAAAAACAGAACGACGCCCTGGAGTTTAAGATGTTTTATTTTATTTAACCTTTGAATTCAAGATCTCATTTTCAAGGTGTCTGATATGTCTTTAGAGATGAGGACCAGCAGGACACTTTGTCAGTTTTGATTCACAGTAATGAGTTAACGGTTAACATCAAACCAGGAGATTTTAGCCACAGGAAGCTGCAGGTGTTTGTTGATCTTAAGTTGAAGTAAATTCACTGTATGTTAAACAAAATTACTTCAAAATCTGTTGAATTAAAGCCGGGTATCTAACAAATCCCAGACTGTGGTCAATAAGTAAAAGCTCGACTGGGTGAATATATTCAACATAGTTTAACAAATTTCACAATAAAAGCCCACTCATGAAATAAAGATTCTCTGTCCACTGAAATGCTAGTAGACTTCAGCTGATACAAAATAAAAAACTAAATGAAAGTAAATCATACATGAGCCTCATCAATAAGTTTTCATACGGCATTTAACAAATTGCAGTCACTTTATAACATTGAAAAGAATAAATCCATGGTTTCCCAAACAAACTGCTCATCTACAGAGTGGACAACATTTTAAAATTGTAATTTTTTGAGAATTTTTCCTGCTTATTTTACGGACTTTAAGCTACACAAAAAATTATAATGACATTACAAAAATAGACAGTAAACTTACATGTTACATGTTTTTGCGTGTATCTGTAACATACATTTTTTTATTATTACGAAAGAGCTTGTTGCTTTTTTTCCACATTAAGATTGTACAATTTAAAGATGCACATTCACAACAAATTAAACATTGTTGTAATTTTACATGGATTTGTTTGTTAATTGACAGATATCTCGTGTAATTATGAAAGTTTTTACTACAAAATCATTAGATAAACAGGTTTTTATCTGTTTTCAAAATTCAAAAGGCC
>OOFC01033143.1:7532-18147 GCA_900323345.1 Pseudochromis fuscus | reverse complement strand
AGATGGACCGTGTCATATGTCAGTCACTCACACACACACACACACACACACACACACACACACACACACACACACACTCCGTCCCCCGGGGATGTGACTTGCTTGCGATCCCAGTCATGCTACTACTGAGACAAACAGGATTTGTTGTTCTGCCAAGTGCTGTAATGGTGTAATGATATTTGGACTAAGTGAAGTGTGTGCAGCTCTTTTGTTGGCAGGTTGTTTTATCCAATGTAGACCTTCTTCAAAGGACTATTTCATGTGGTTAAATTTATGAATGAAGCCACAGGAGGTGTAGAATGTGTGTTTGATAAAGTTCAGCTTGTGTGAGTCACATGGAAACAGAAATCCACTTTTCTTCACCTCCATGTTTGTTCATTGTTTTCATGTTTATCAGAGATATTAAGAGTTGTGTTGTTGTTGAGGATCAGTTTGTTGTTGCTTCACTTAACCTTTTCTGACCTCTGACCCCGTTTTTAGGTCTCGAGATTCTCATGACCTCAGTTGTCGTAACATTTTCTGAAGCATGTTTGAAAGGTTTACAAATTACAGTGTCCATACACTTGGAAATCAATGAGTCATTACTGTATCTCTCTAAATAAATCTGCTAGTCAGTTAATTATGATCAGATTATAGTTGACACAAACAAATGAAGGTCAGACCTCAGATACAGTCCATGGAAAATAAACAGCGTGACTAAATACAACATGTGGTGTTCCTCCTGATGTTTCACAATAAAAGCCCTGAGGTTTTGTCCACTGAAGGGCTTTTAACTTGAAGCAGTTACAGGAAGTGTTGAGATTGTATTTACAACTTGTTATTGATGAAGCCTTAAAATGAGCCAAAAATATGACCCCACCAGTTACCAAATAGAGGAAATTAGAAATGAAGTTGCCTCTAATAGAGGCCTGTTATCTGAAGCAGTTTACCCAAATAAAGGCCCCGACCCCTGTTGGAATAAATACACTATATACACTTCTCATTAAATAAGCTGCATTTCAATATGGCGTCTCAGTCTTTCCCCTGTTTGTGTCTCAGGTCAGCTGACCATGATCGTGGGCCAGGTGGGTTGTGGGAAATCCTCGCTGCTGCTCGCCATGCTCGGTGAGATGCAAGTGATCGACGGGAGAGTCTTCTGGAGCAAGTAAGACTTCTTAAATATTATAATATTACATTATTATACCACTTTATGGAACATGATATCTAATTTAATCTGTTTCTTTAAGTAGTGATCCTCACATGACTTGAGGATGGAAGGTGAATGAATGAATGAATTGTATTTTAAAGGTTACATGTATTTTAAATTGGGAGTAAGAGCCAAGAGAAATCGATAAATCTGTTCAGCTCAAACACACTTTAGAATCTTACCATCTTCAACTATTGCTACTAAATAATATTCAATTATATTTCTAATTTTTAACTTTTTTAAAGAGACATTAAATATTTATAACAACAATTTGACAATTTTTTATTTAATTTAAGATGAATGTTTTGTGTTACTTATACTGTATTTTTCATTTTTGCACTAATATAATGGACAAAACCTAACAATAATGTTGTGTACAAGCTGAATATTATCTTGTGGACACAGAAACACCAACATAAACTAATTATTGGTCCATTAGCGTCAAACATCCAGGAGCAGTTTTTAATGGGATTTCATTTGCTGCTGTGAGTCTTGTAGCTCGCTCACTGAACAGCTTTTTATTTATATAATCAATCATGGAAACACAGTCGGAGTCGTATTTCATGTAGTCACTAGGCTGACTGTAATAGCTAAAACATGGGGTATTGAATTCTATTAAAGATGCTTTTATTGTGAAATTACCTTCCTTACCGTTTATTGGTTTGTCTGTTTCTGTTGTTACAAATTTACTGTCAAATTACCCACTCACTCACACAGTGACACTTAATTATTGAATCAATATCACGGAGAATATTGACTTTTCAGGAGAGGAAGATATTTTCACATTGATTCTTTTAACTGGAGATAATTTAATTCTGATGGATCACACTGAGCGTTTCTCTTTTTTCTTACATCACTAATATAAAACATTCAACTGTAACTCCCTGCAGAATAATACACTACATTTTGGAGTTGCATGTAGGCTTGTTTTTACTGAATCTTGTTAAAATACATATATCCTCTTGTGGGATTAATGAGTCAGTATTAACTGGAAATTTTCAGTGTATTAATGTGACTGAGGTCTTTGAGGTTTGCAGAGGAAAAGAGTTGGTCTGACCCACATGGACACTCAGGAGATGGGAAAATAATGTCACTGCCACTATGTTCAGTGATTTGCAAATGTTCAGTTTTAGGTTTTATTATTTTTAATCTTATTTTAATGATTTGCAGCCATTTTAATGACAGGTCGTTGTGCTTTAAAAACCACCAGAGCAAGAAATCTCTTCTGTCTCTAATTCCAGCTGTAGTTAGGATTTTTATCTCCAGCATTTCTGCACATGTCTTCATCTGCAAACTCCTGGAGATGCAGATCTGTTTTCTGCACACTAACCTTTGTATGCATCTTTGGATGTGTGTGTGTGTGTGTGTGTGTGTGTGTGTTTTCTGTCACTTTACTTCTTGCCTTCTTGCCACATCAGGCCTCCTGATTGTGAGGTGATCCACGAGGGGAACATCAGGTACCTTCTCTCCGGTTTCATCTTTCCATCACGTAGTCATTTGCACAGACTGTGAACATCTGAAGTCAGGTTTTATGTATTTAGACGACTCGTGTTGATTAGTGGTTCAGTCACAGTAAACCTACTGTAGGACCAAGAGTAAAACTCCCCGGACAGATGAGGAAATGGCCTCAGCCTGTTCACATGTGGTTGTTGGTGAAGCTTCAAACTCATTATGTCAATTTCAGAGCTTTGAAGCTGAATCTGATCTTTGGAACTTTTTCTGTTTTGCTGTTCACACTTTCCTCCATCTTTGTGAAATCTGTATTAATCCTACAGCTATTCAGTGAGGTTGGTTTGAGAACTGCAGCAGTCAGATACTTAATGCTGCCTGAATGTCCACCCTCAGTATTATACTGAAAGTGTGTCCACTGTCTCGGTGATGAGACATCTTTTGGACCTGCTGTGGTACCAATGAGATGTTTCTTCAGAATGACACTTAAACTCTGCTGGTACCAGTCTGCACAGTAACCATGTGGAACTGGAAACCACTGGCCCAGACAACCAGTCCTGGTCCTCCACATACTGTTGAGTCAGAGCTGTTGGACTTGGTTGAAGACATTTCACCTCCCATTCAAGAAGCTTCTTCAGTTCAGACATGGTTCCCATCATAGACTGTGTGTAGAAATGGATGCTTCAAACAGAGGAAGGTTTAGGGGCGTGGTTAGTTTGACAAATTGTACAGCATCCTCAGGTTCAAGGGTCAGACCCGCCTCCTCACTCCTCCCTTCATATCCAAATATGGTCATTTCTGGCTCTAAACAACCAACATGGCAACATTCAAACTCCTGGCTTCAAAATAAGAGTCCACAAACCAGCGGGTGACGTCACATTATCTTCATCCTACATAGAGTCAATGTTTCCCTTGTGTCCTGGAAAACCTGGAAACCCTGGAAAACCTGGAAACACTGGCTTTTTTAGACCAGTCCTGGACATCTCCTGGACTGGAAATTGTTAGGAAGATAATGATTTTGACGATACGATCCCATCTTTCCAAATGCACAACACTACAGCATTTGTCTTGTGCCTCATCAGATTTATAAGAAATAATTTGACTCAACTTTTAACTTTTGTGAGATTAAAGTTGCAAATTTCCAAGAAAATAATTCAGGTCTAAAAGTTGAACGTAGCTGTTAAACCCAGTTGGACTCGTTGTGTAAAAACCTTCTGAATGCTTTTTAATTAAGGGACTAATTCTTACAATCACACAACACGCCCTCAGGCGGGCGACATATGAGACATCATTGTCGAAGAAGCCACAAACCTAATTATCACAGACAGACAATGACTGCATCACTCAGTCTTCGGGGTGGGAAGGTGAATTCGATTAACAGCAGGATAACATCATGTCTTCATCGTCTCGGGTTGAGCATGAGAACGTGCTGCTTCCATTTGTTTTCATGTTTGTTTCTCACGTGTCCTCTAACAAAAAGAAAAGTCCTGGCTTTTCTCTGTCTTTTACTTGTCTTTTTGTGACACATTTCCGTCCACAAACACAAATATGAAGCTGATTCTAACACACTGACGTGACTTTGACAGTTGGTCAGAGACTGAGGAGTCTGACGAAGACATCAGGAGGTACACCTTCTTCTTCCCGCTACCTGTGTCAGATCTGAAGTGACCCTTTGACCCCTCATTCGCCTCCTCCTCCTCCTCCTCCTCCTCTCATCAGTTTTAACTCCATTTTTTTGGTGGTGTTGTTACTTTGCTTCACTCAGAAGAAAGATTTCTTCCCAGTTGTCAGGCTGTGTTGTTCATGAACACATACATATGCATCTTTATTAGTATATTAGTTTCTAGTTTTTGTCATTTTTCTTTAATATACAGAGTTTTTTTTAAGCTTTGATGGATTTATTTGTATATCTGCTTTCCTGCACAAACTGCAACAGCTAATTCAAAATATTAAAATACATTTTAAGCAAGTTTCTCAAGTTTATGAAGGACTTTACAACAGAGGAGAAACCAAAGATGAATAAAAACAACTAGAAAGCACCAAGAGAGCACAGACCTCCACTAAGGCACCATTCACCTGTATGTTTTTGATCCACTATGTCCACGAAATTACAATATCTGTTCCTTTGGTAAAACCCTATCTCTCTTAAAAGAAAAATGCAGATCAGAAATAATTACAACAAAAGGCAACAATCTCATTGATGTTACAAACAGAAACATTGTGGAAAACAAGCTTTTTACATTTATTTGCAACTTGTGAAGCTGCAAAGTTCAAACAATCCTTTAGTCCTGCTCACTGACAAAGTTGAAACATTTCTGCAGCAGCTGCAGCTTCATGTTAATATGTGTGTGTTCAGGAGCATCGGCCGTCAGAGTGTACGATCTGCTCCCCATCCCGTCGCTCTTCTTCCATTGAGGACGCTGGTTTGTGTTGGTTTTGTGTCGTCTGATCCCGGAGATATTTGTGTTTTTAATGCTGGGAGTCAATGTGAAAACTCAAATTATTGTCTGCTCTGCTAATCTATAAAGATATTTACAGGAAAATTCATCCATTCATATTGTGTCTGTCTATTTAAAAATATGCACGATACTTGAAGTAGTTGTGTTGCAGTATCCTGTGTGTTTGTAAACCACAAACAAACAAGAGTTGTGCAGAGTCTCTCTGAGATCAGACTCCCAGCAACGTGCCACAGTGGTCGTTCTCGTCCTGTTTGTGTTTGTGTTGCTGTCGCTGGTGTTGATTGTTGGTTTCAGTGTTGCTCTTTCTTGTTGATTATTTACAGCTCATCATTAACCCGTGATTCATATTTATCCCTCATTTCTGACAAACTGTTTTTTTTTATGTTGCGGTGGATTTTTTGAGAGCTTTCCAAACATAATCCTTCTTCCTCCTCCTCCTCCTCCTCCTCCTCCTCCTCTTTTTTAAAGTTTGAGTTCTGCATTCATAAAGCTGATTGGAGCAGGAGTGCTGGTCTTTGTTGTAACAATGTGTAGGAACTACTTTCAGAAATTGGGGGATTAAACCGAAAAATGGTTCAATAATTCTTCAAATGTAAAATAAGAGGTGGTTTGAAAGTTACCATGAGTTTGTAGGGTTTAAAACACACGTGAAATTTTTAAAAATACTGAAGAAAGAACATCGAACATGCAAAATTGGATTTGTATATAAAAAAACTGTAGAAACATAAACATTAATATGAACTAAATGTATCAATTTTTTAATCACCAGTATCACTTATCAGGTAGACTTTAAAATTCTGATGTTGTTGAATATATTGTTGGACTAAACAGTTTACTACTTAAACCCTTTTATCAACTTCTCCTTGTAAACAACCATAAAATGAATGTTTCTTTCAGTAGAAATATGAAATTTGAACATTATCCACAGTCATTGTCAATTTAATAGAGTATATCTGTTTATCAACCTACATTAAAGACAAAATAAAAATCAGTATTTAAGTTGAATTAACTAAACAAAATTTAGTTAAATTAAATAAATTAAATGAGTATTTTTGATCCATTTTTTTCAGTTGAAATATGTCAATTAATTGTTTTTAACACAATAAATGCAATAGCTCAGTTTCTTTATTTAAATTCAAAAATTTATTAGACAAGATGAAGATCTGAATTAAATGAGTTAAAGCAACTCGATAAAATATTTGATTTGATCCCGTCATTTAAGTTGAATCAACTCAAGAAGTTGAGTTACACTAAATACTACCAGGATTAAATAAAGTAATTGAGCAATTAAAGAAATTAAGTTGAGGTGAAGTAACTGGATTGATTTAAGATCAGTATTCCTGCTCCTTGAAGCTTTATGGATACAGGGCGTGTTGTTCTTACCTCGGTTTGTTTTTGCCTCCGTTTCAGTAAGAACAGATACTCGGTGGCCTACGCTGCCCAGAAGTCCTGGCTGCTCAACGCCACGGTGGAGGAGAACATCACCTTCGGGAGTCCATTCAATAAACAAAGGTACAAAAAATCTGCAGCTCAAAGGTAAAGCACATTCCAGGAGTTTGTGGTGTCATTTGTTGACCACGAATTTAATCTTGTTGTGTTTTTCAGGTACAAAGCCGTGATCGACGCCTGCTCTCTGCAGCCGGACATCGATCTGCTGCCGTTTGGAGACCAAACTGAGATCGGAGAGCGGGTATGATGTTTTCAATGTAATGCTACAGTGAATATTTATGATCCAACACTGATTGGTTTGGGTTATACCACATGAATTGTTGCGTTTGGTGTGAACACAGCATCAGGCTCATGTTTGTGTAGTGTGTTGATGTTTTCTGTTGTGTTTCTGTGACAGGGCATCAACCTGAGCGGAGGCCAGAGGCAGAGGATCTGTGTGGCCAGAGCTCTGTACCAGAACACCAACATCGTCTTCTTGGTGAGTTCAACCAAACATCAGAGACACTGATGGACTTATCTTTAAAGTAGTGCTGTCAAACGGTTAAAATGTTTAATCAGATTAATCACAGGGTTGATGTGGATTAATTTCGATTAATCACGATTAAATATCTTTACTTTTTACTCTATATTCATCGTGTTTCATTAGTTACTGAGATAAATGTTTGGAAGGTAATAACACTCTTTCTCTACTGGATTAGTGTCACTCTTATCCCCTCCCTGCATTTCTTTGTGATTAATCGTATCACGCTGTACGATATGAAATGTTTGCTGGTTGGACGATGATAAAGTCTGTTTCTAACTCACTGTCTCTCTGCTGTGCTGTCATGTGTTTGTCTTTCTGAGCAGTTGCTGCTGTGATCTTGAATCTGTTATCAGACATAGATTAACAGCCATCACTGACGCTCTTTTATACACTCGTGGCTCTTTGTAATGTCTACGACGGTCTGTTGTTGAATGTGTATAAAGAGGAGGGAATGTTTTCTCTGATTAACAATATTCAACTATTTCATATCTGATCTCAGGGTTGGAATCTATACGTCATTAAAGACATAAAATAATCATAACACCGTCTCCATGAGCGCTCTATAGGACACATGTTGTAGCATCCGCCCGCCTCGTCACACCGAGGTTATTGGACATTTGGCCGTTGTCCAGAGGAAGTCACCGTGCCGCTGAGCGTCCGACATAATTGGATAACGTGAGCGCAAACATTTAGCTGCAATCGAATTATCCCAGTGATGATGTGACAGAGGTCGAACAGGGAGGAGGAGAAAGTTTTACTGAGGGAACAGGACACACTGATGCTGCTCTGTGGTCCAGGTTTTTATTGATTTATTGCAACAAAACCAACAAATTCAGGTGAAATTCATGGAGAGAAAAGAGTGAAAACACTGTTTCTGTAACTGGAGAAGAGAAGGAACTTTACTGTGACGATCTAAGAAATCATTTTGGTCCATATTAAAAACATATTGTTTCTAAATTATATTGTAAATGTCAGATCATCTCCTAAAGTGGGTCAATACAAAAAAAATATTTAAAGTCAGTAAAATCAAATTACTATATTTCTATAAAATTGCCGATTTGTCTTTGATAGTATTTGATGATATTTGTAGCTTGTCTTAAATAATAATTAGTGGTGGGACTTTAACGCATTGATTAATTAATTACAAAAAAGTCAGTACTGTTCTGAGTGAAGTATTTAAAATGACACTATAACTTTACATCTGTTCAACCTGCCCCGGGATATTTATTTTTGTACTGTTTTGAATTGAAATGCAATTAAATGTATTTTTACAGACAGTTTATAATATTCATGCCTGTGTCTATTATCTGGTTCAATCCTCCACTAAAATACATTTAAATCAAGAAATCTTGCATTTTGTGGCAAATATTGTCATGTGTTTAAAATGTCAATTTATCCAGATTAATTAACCACAAAGCCTGTAATTAATTAGGTTATTTTTTTAAATTGAGTCCCACCCCTAATAATAATAAAAACGTGTGTGAAAAATAATGTCTTTTTTTCCCAGGATTTATTTTCCTGAATCTCTGACGTCACCGTCTCGAACACTCTCCACAAAATTACATAATCTTCCAGGAATTTATTCATGTAGAAGTTTGGAAACCTGGAGGACGTCCAGAACTATAACAATGTTTCCATCACACTTTTATCTGTGTGTGTTGTTAGTTTGTGTCCCAGCTGAGTCCACAATGTCAGTTTTCTTGTATTATTATCTATAGATACAGTATCTGTTATTTTAAACAGAGTTCAACAGAATTCTTGGAGATCCGTGATTTTTCTGGCGTCTTTCCTTCTCTTTCACGTCTCGCAGGACGATCCGTTCTCGGCGCTGGACATCCACCTCAGCGATCACCTGATGCAGGAGGGAATCCTCAAGTTTCTGCAGGATGACAAACGAACGGTCGTCCTCGTCACACACAAACTGCAGTATCTCATCCACGCAGACTGGGTAAGACCTGCTCCTGTGTCTCGTCCTGTTCCTGTTTCACCTGAACATCTATCACTGCATCTTTGTCGTGTGTTTTGTCCAGATCATAGCGATGAAGGACGGCTCTGTGCTGAGGGAGGGGACCCTGAAGGACATCCAGACTCATGACGTTGAACTTTACGAACACTGGAAAACTCTGATGAACAGACAGGACCAGGGGCTGGAGAAGGTAGCAGCACTTCAGCAGCATGTTGATGTTACCACTTTATTTTACTTCTAATGGGATGTTTGTCCGTCTGTTCGCAGGACATCCAGCAGGACAGTCAAACGCTCCTCGAGAGGAAGACGCTGAGGAGAGCTTTCTACTCCAGAGAGGCCAAGAACCAAGTAGATGATGAGGATGAAGGTGACAGATGCTTCAAACTCTTTTCTTTTAAACTGCAGAAGATATGAGATGTGACACCATCATTCACAAGTTAAAAAAAAGATTAAATTTGAGTGTTTGATGCCATAGAAAGTGATGTGGATTTTCATGGATTTTGTTGGAAATGTACACACACATCCAAGATGATGATGTTTGGTTTATTTTGATGAAGATTTCAGATTTTTAGAAATCTGCAGAGGTTTGGGATGTGATAGGTTGTTAGGTTGTGACCCAAAGACCAGAGCAGGACCATCTCTGATTATGGAAAACATGTTAAAGAAATGTCGAAATTTGTGTTCTCTGTGTAATGTTGTAAATGTGATTTTATTCTAACAGAGGAAGAGGAAGAGGAGGAAGATGATGACAACTTGTCCACGACCACCAACAGACGATCAAAGATCCCGTGGAGGGTAATCCAACACATTCACCTTGTACACACCTGTAACAATACCACAGCAGGCAGCAAATTAATTAATGAGTTTACATTTATCAATCCATCCTTCATCTCCTCCTCCTCCTCCTCCTCAGGTGTGCTGGTGTTACCTCTCCTCTGGCGGATTCTTCATGGTCTTCCTCATGGTTTCCTCTAAGCTCCTCAAACACTCTGTCATCGTCGCCATCGATTACTGGCTCGCTGTCTGGACGTCTTCAAAAACAGAAAGAACAAACTCGTCTTTGACCTCTGGTTTACTGGAGGCAAAGGTACAAACACCAGGAACACTGTTTTTTTTCAGGGATATTAATTGATTATTTCCATAAAAATCTTTTATATGCGTCATCTTCTCTTGTCAAACTGCTGTGCTTGAATAAATCTTGTATGTACTTGTACAAAGTTATAACTTGTTGTGCATTTAAAAAGATAAAATACACACAATTATTTACATTTTGATGAAAACTTATTCTACTGTGAAAATGAAACTTTGTAAAAGTGAAAAATAAAACATGAATAACAGCAAATGGGAAAACGTAATTAGAAAAGTATCAGGAAATATAACAATAAATGTGTGAATTTAATCACAATATGCAATTAGGATATGCATGCACAAGAGAATATACCAAGATAAATAATGTGTGTGTGTGTGTGTGTGTGTGTGTGTGTGTGTGTGTGTGTGTGTGTGTAGAACGACTCGTACTATGTGACCGTGTTCATCGTCCTGTGTGCGGCTGGAATCACTTTGTGCCTCATCACCTCGCTCAC
>OOFC01033142.1:0-10701 GCA_900323345.1 Pseudochromis fuscus | reverse complement strand
CCAGGTAGAGTTACCGTCGCACAAATCGGCAGGAAGTGACCGGCAGCAGAACCGAACAATAAAGAGGGAAGACAGGAAACAGCGCGGTGTTGTCGTGTTTCTTTAAACGCTAAATAGCATGTTAGCATGTTAGCCTCTCGATGGGAAATTTGAAAACAAAAAAGCAAAACCGAACACTCACCAACAAAGTATTATACACACTCTGCAGGAAGGAGTTTTCTTTTCATCGAAGCCCTTTCAGATTAAAATACCACATTAACAGGAAGTAGACGTTAGTCGGGGATTGACTCGGGCACTGAGAACAATACAGCAATGTACTGATACTAGAAAATTTACTTTTACTTTGTACTTTGGAATATTTAAGTATTTTTAAATGTAAGTACTTTAGTACTTTAACTTGAGTAACATTTTGACCAAGTAACTTTTATTTGTAGTTGAGTAAGATTTGACCATGAGTATCAGTACTTTGTCCACCACTAGTGTGTTGTTTTAAACCAGAACTGGGTAAATACTGGACCAACTCCCTGAAGCATTTTTTAGTAGGACTGATTAAAACTGGAGACACCGTCACATCTGAATGGATGGTACTGATGTATAGGATTATACCTTGGTGGGGGTTGTGCTCTCTTAAAAACAAAATATTATAACTTAACAAATGAGAACATTCAGAGACTTGTTTGCACAGTAAAATATATTACAGTACAATTTTAATATGTAAAAAACCTATTTTAATCGTCCAGGAGAATAAGCTGCTACAAGACTCTACAAACAAAGTGATGCTATCGGCTAAATTAGCTACTTATCAGAGAGATTTACCAACAATCAGATCCAGATCCCACACAGCTCTGTGCAGCTCCTTTTAAATGAGCAGAGAGTTTTAATAAGAATAAATATTGGGTGTTGTTTTGATGTAAGTGGCTGTGCAGTCATCTCCTCACAGGTTTCAGGACACATGGTGGCGACCATCCACTCCTCAGACTTGTAGTTATGTGAGTGATGTGATGTGTGAGGCTCCAGAAAACCTCCACCCCCACACAAGCCTTTGATAGAAGTTAGTGCTCCTCAACCACCTCCAGCGACTGCACCAGATCATCCTAACAAGTCCCAAACTCAGCCTGATTCAACTCTCTCATTAATGCTCTGCTGAAAACAGAAAACACCTTTTCTCCCTCCACCGTCTTCCTGTCAGACCTTCCACCTCTGCAGCAGCACTGGATGCATGAAACCTGAATGAAATCTCAGCTCCTGTTAATGATTGTTACAAAAAGCCTGTTCAGCCGCTGATCAAAAGAATCTGGTTTGCAACAATTACCACTTTCAGAAACAGAAAAATCCTGCACAGGCCTGTCTCAGGTTTTGCAGCTTTGGGAGAAAAGAAAAACTTTTGATTGGGTTCCACCTGCAACAGTCGCAAATGATGTTTTTGGTTCTGTTCTCAGTTGAAAGGCCTGAAAACAACAGGTCGAAGTTCTCCAAATAAAGTTTACCAGTTTAAAGAAACACTGCAGCTTGTATTTACCGTATTTTCTGGACTATTGAGCGCACCTGTCTATAAGTCGCTATTGAATTTATTCCAACAGTTTCATGTGGTCCACTCTGACCGGGTCTGATGTGACGAGGCTAAATGTATCAGCAGCACAGAGCTTGCTAGCTTGTAAAAAGCTAACGAGCTTCGTGTCACCGATACATGAGAAACATCAGTGTTTAAGTTCAAAGTGTCGGAAAAAAGTAGCTGCTTATAGTCCGGAAAATACGGTAAACATGGCCATTAAAAAACTAGAAAGCACTCAGAGAGCACCAACCTCCTCCAAGGTATAATCCAGCTGTACTGGTGCTATAGACTGAACACTGGTGCCATCTTGTGGTGAAGTAGCAGCACTATTTTGTCTTAAAAAAAAAGTGTCCTTTAAATACAATAGGGATTTTTGGGATTCCTCTGATGTTGCCCAAATTGTAATATGTTTTTTCATGGGTAAAACCATATCTCTAAAAACAAAAAAGGGTAAAAATGTCCTAACTTGCGTGTGTTTATATATTAAGAATCACTTTGATTTTTATTTTTTATGCTTTGCTTCTTTTAAACTCACCAAAAAATCCTCTTAATTACTTGGGCAGCTTTAGGAGCGTTTCACTGCCATTTCATAAAATGTGTCAAAAGCAAAGATTTTCTACATGCAAAAGTTTTTGTTTTTCTTTCATCGGCATCTTATCTACAATCTTGAAATGTAATAGTATTGTTACAGATTATTACTTGATAAAGAACCACATTCAAACCAGTGAAATAACTGCATTTCCTATCAGTATAAACATAGCAGCAGTGATTGTTAGTGTAGTTTAATAGATTGTGACGCGCTATTAAAATGTGATGTATCTTTTCATAATACTCTCCTGTGAGAGGCTCTTTTGTCTGTTCGAGGAAATCCCAGGTCAGTGTGGTATTGTCCTTTTAACTGTTGTGGTTTCCTCGCTTATTGGTGCCAAATTTAAAGCCTTTCACCACTTGCTCTCAAGCCAACTGTGAATAACAATTAGAGGGACTTCCTTGACTTGGCAATCACTCCTGTTGTTTTTCTTCTGAAGAATGTCACGCTGATGTTAAGCTGAAACTGTCTCGCAAACCATTTCAACGCAGGTTTTCTCGCCTTAAATTTGTTCCTGTGGTTTAGCTGCTTTTTAAAATTCCTGCATTGTCAAAATTAAAGTGATAAGTGGGATGTTTAAAAAACTACACTTTGTGTTGCTTAGTGATTTTCTCTTAGTAGCACTTTCCTTTCATGTCCAGCTCATCTTAATCATGCTTTTATTGTTATGCACTTTAGTATTCCTGTGCTTCATACACTCTCATTCAATAGCTCTTACAGCACACAGTGATTGATTACTTCCATTTTCCTTGCAGGAGTATTTTTTAAAAAATCTGTTTTTAATTGCTTGCATTTGTGTTTCTTTGGATGGATGACCTCATCGGGTGAGTTTTGGGGTCAAATGTTTTGTCCAGCTGTGGGTGTAATTCAATGCTGTGACGCAGAAGATGCAAGTGAAGCACAAGAGGAAGAGTTTTTTCCTCCGTCCACACAAACCCAGCTCCTCACATTCCTCTCTCCACCCTCTCAGTCCTGCTTTCTGTCTCTCTCTGCAGCTCAGCTTTTAAATCGCTCTCTCCCTCGCCAGCGACTGTCACAAGTGCTCTTTAGAAATCACAACAACAAAGTTTCACAGATAATGTTTTATGTTATTTACATTCATGGCATTTTTTTCTTTTGGACAAGTATTGTCAAGTTTGGCCAGGTTTCCCTTCTCGTGGTATGAAGTAAGATCTGATGTGGATTTCCTGTGGGAACTGGAGCCTCATTGTGATTATATGAAGTTTAAATTTGAGAGTTTATATTAATCTTTTACACTTTCATATAGGATGGTGCTGATTTGGAAATGTGCATGACCTTTGATGGACTGCATGACACATTAATGAAAACAACCCATAGATACTGAATGAAGTGTCCTCTTTCTAAATGGTTCACAAAATAATAAATGTTTAAAATGTGTGATTTCAGTCAAATATAAACAACAAAAGGACAACAAAAACACTACACCGTAATTTTGAACTTTAATGTAGCCTTCACAATCAAATATGACATATTCACAATAAGATACTGAGAGCAATGTAGTTTTCATACATGCAGGGAGGGACATCTAGTGGTTGGTAACAAAACTGCACCTTTTAAAAACTTCAGTGTGGCCTACTATTAAATGTACTCTGTTTTATCAAGTGTGGAGCATCATGAAAGAAGCAGGATTTCCATCCATGAAAAGCTGTAAAGTGGATTAATTCTCCTCCATTTGACAGTTATTAAACATAAAATAATAACACCCGGGAAAAAAATCCTAAGAAAATGTTTGCTGCTGTTAATGCCAAGTTGCAAGTGTAATTTATAAAAACTGACACTTTCAAATATTTCATGTATCTCTCAGACATGCTGAATTTAACTGAACACTTGCATAAAAATATAATAACTACATCATTTAATTTGCACCATAATAGATGATGATGTTTATTAGTGTTCCTTGTGCGGAGCCTCTGCAAAGCTCCAGAGTAAACAGTTCATGTGTTATTGCAGTCATGATGGACCTGTATAATTAACATGGTATCACATCTGTTGATAACTTTAAAAAAAGACAAAAGACAAGTTTTACTGTATATTTTATTTTAAGATAATTGCTATTAATTGCATCAGATATTTGCCAGTTATATGTTAAATAAAAAATAAATATTTGTGAAAGTATGATAGACTTGCAACATTTTAACAGTCATTTTTATGAAAGAAAGCTTTTTTTAAGTAAATGTTATGGTTATCCACATTTACAGGTTTTTCGTGGCATTTTACTTTAGACATACTTTTGTAATTTAGTAAAACTAAATTAAATCACTTTAGTTAACAAAATGCCAAGAAAAGTATTTAATCAAACAAGCCAAACTGATTTATTTATTTTTTCTTATTTCATCATTTGCATTTTAAAGATCTGGACCTGGAAATATTTTATTCAGTTAAACATACGTGGCAACCAGCAGGGGTCCTCATATGTACATGTGTGTGAGAGCAGAGTTTCTGGGTCTGGCAACTGTTGGATTATCCTGCTCCAACCAGTTAATGCATAAAGTACCACACTGCTGATTATATAACACACTGATGCACAATTACTACAAATCAGATTCTCAACAGTCCGATCATAAGAAGTCATTTTATTTCTTCATGGATAAGTCTGTATGTTTCTGTATTGGACAGAGGCTGTTTAGAAATTGAGGATCAGCCTGACTCCAACATTTCTGCTTCATGTCAGCTTTATCTCGTCTGACTCAGCTTCCTGTACTGACCAAGAAACCTCCAATACGTGAGGAAGTTCCCATGACCGTCTCATGATCGTGGAGTGAGTGATGTGGGAAAATCTGTTGACCAGTGATGGTAACTCTAAGTAGGACACACAAGTGTGTAGAAGTCTGACCATTTGTTATCATAAACACAGATCCAGCTGTCTCATTGTAGTCTTAGCATTTTCAAAAAGCACTTTGGATGATTTTATTGTTCCCACATGTGCAATCATCAATTAATCAGTACCAAAAATATAAATTTGTCACTGTATTTGGTTTGGGAACATTTTCTGGTTTGTGTAGTGATTATGACTGAAGACCTTTGGGGTTTGCTCTGTCAGGCAGACAACACATGACATCACAAGATGTCACTTTGGGTTGAAGAAAATCGTAATGGCCATTTAAAATGTACTTATGCACAACTTCTTAACATTTAGGTAATGCTGTTAGGGGTAAAATAAATTAGCATTTACAAAGTTTACCTGGTTCAATATCTATACTCTATGTATGTGCAAAGGTCAGAAGTACAAGTACTATAAAATGTAAAGATTATACCCATTGGTGTAAAGTACAGGTGACTCAAATGTGCACAATTACGCATATTACTCACCACCTGTGATAAATGGGTTGTGATCGATACAGTGTGTGGAGTTGATGCAGACGAAAAGAGGCCTTCTGCAGATAAAAACCTCGAAATGAAATGAAAATTTGAATATTGCAGGAATTAAGTTCATGAATCCTGCACAGAAGCGTTGAGATGTTCTGGTGCAGTGATAACACTGTGCTCGTCAGCCCACTTCTCTATCAGTGACTCAAAGTGTTTATCTGGTCCTTGCCTCTGTAAGAGTTTGTTCAGCATTCCCACTTCTTGGGAAATCGGACACCCTTTGTTTAACCCTCACATGACTGCAGACGATGACCGTCTCACACTTGTAGCTGCTGCTGACTCAGGCCAACAAACAAAATGTATTTTTAGATGGACATTTCTACCACAAGGCAAAGTGACAACTTCACAGATTTGCAACTTGTTTCTCTTCCACAGAGTTACAGCTGTTTGATTGTCAGTTACTCATAGGTTTGCTAATATTGAAGTTCTCAAACTGACATGTGCTTTAAATACAAAAAAATACAAATCCACCAGAAAATATGCAGCAAATTACATTTTTGGCATACATCTGTGACTGGTAGTGAATTGTGGTGTCAGGTGACAAGGGCAGCTCCAGAAGCGACCAGTGAGAAGCAACATACCAGCAGCTAAAAATACACATACAGTAGAGAGTAGATCAGAAAATACATTTCACTGGGCATAAAGTAAACTACAGATACACAGAGTTGATTTCCAGGTGGCTTACAGAAATCAAATAACATTTTGAAATGATTATAAAAAGCAAATACAAACAGCATTTTAACAATACATAAAAAACAAAAATGTGCCTTTGCCATTAGAGGATTGCAAAATCACATCTCTACTGCACAGAGTAACAATATAAACACTCACTGTTATTGGCTGAGGCCCACTGATCATCTAAAGTAAGCCTGCTCCAACTCTGTCTGTTTAATTTGTGCTTGAAATAAGACATTAGAACCATTTGGTTTCTCATTATAATAATTAAAATAGGTTACAAACAGTTAAAAATAGGTTACAAACGTTTAATGTAGGATCACCTCATACACCTTATACAAACACCCTAAAAAGCTGAGTTAATTTAACCCATGAGGATGGAGTGTTGTTACCCTGCATTGGGTAGAAACAATGAAATGTTGGGGAAAAGTGGCGCCACGGTTAAATAACCAAACATGTGTATGGTCCAATTCTAACCAGTTCGCGTTAGCATTTCATATTGTGTATTTTAGCAGTCACTTTTAATTATTTCCTAAATGTAGCTTTATTTATTTATTTCTAAGTATTGGCTAATATGTACATTTTCATCTGGGAGGATTTCACGGATAAAAAAAAGGTGTTATAAAAATAAAATACATTATCATTATTGTTAACAGAGACAATGCATAATACTCTTATAATCCGGGCTAAAAGCCAGGTTGGGCTCTCCGGGGCTTTTACTGTGAAGGGTAATCCGGAACTTGTGTGTCCACGCTGTCTAACTTGACACCGTGGCTTTAAATGGGAAAACCCTGGGTGCTGCTGTGGGAGTCTCCTTTAAAAAATCTTACCGCGTCACTGGGATGCGGTTGCCGGAGCCGGGCACCTAGCCGACCATCCCCGCTCGTATGCCCACCACCACCACCACCACCACCGGTAGGCCTGTTTTATCATTGTTAATACATCTTATTGTAGTTCTCTCTTATTCCTCCTGCGGTTTTGCATGTGTGGGATTTTGCATTCGCCTGTTATTGTGCAGCGCTCGGACGCACAGTCGAGCCAATGACTAATGACTCCTGACAGAGGAGCGCTCAATGACTTTCACTGGTAACCTTCCCACACACAAATAGCGCGCCGGGGTTAAAATTAGATAGCTTAGTGTGTAAATATGCCCTATTAATAATGCAGTAGCTGCTGGGGGGAGAGGAGGAAGAAGAAGAAACCATCGGGCGTTCAGTTCACACAATGCAAACTGCAGTTACAGGACATTACTGAGACCAGCTGGTCTCTGAGCTGACACTGTCATCATAACGGTGTGCAGTGCATGCATCAAGTCAAGCCTCCCTGTTTGATACTGTGGTATTTGGCATCAAGCTCCACTCTGTGTTAATGCATGGTTACAATTAGATATAAATCTAATACCCTCTTGTACAATGACATGATTTTACACAATTATGTAGGCTGATGCCCATAAAACAGTGGGTTTGGTAATCCTGGCACATGACCTACTTTAATCCTAATCTTAAACAGGGCCTGTTGTGCCTATCTCTTTTATCTCCTCAGTCATTATTACTGCACTGTATTTTGGTATTGTTAAGTTATTAATTTTCATTTCAGTGGTGGGAATTGTACCACTACAATAAAAAAAACACACCTAACATCATTTACATACAAGTATTATTTGTTTTATTATTAATGATGCTGATTAGTGGTGTGTACAAAGCATTTAAATATTGTATAGCTGGAGTGGAGTTAATTTGTACTACTTTCTGTAATCAATAACAAAACGTTATATCTAATAATAATAAGGATCATGTGTTTTGTGTGTATTAACCTACAAAATAATAAATAACTGCAGGGTATACAGCATGCACTTCCTTACAAAGGCTCAGAGAAGTAGCTACATGAAGTAAAGTTAAACATTTTGACTTGTCACAACAGCAAAACCTCAAGGGGAGTTAAAAATACTGCAATATATTTTCTAATAAGTGGATCCACAATACCTCCTCTAATGCAGCTGGAGTTTTCCTTATATGACATCTTAAAATAGATGCTGTAAAAAAGTTTCCACTACTGACAACAGATGCAACTTTACATTAAATCTAAACACGAGTAGGCTGCAGAAACTATTGATTTTTCAATCGCAAGAAAACCTAGTGAATTGTGTTTGTCTCAGCCTACTGTCTAGGAAGCTTGGTCTTCATCTCAGTTCATTCTTCTTCTTTCCAATCTAATCACATGTCTTTAAAGCATAATCTGGACATAATTAATTGATGAATTCAGTTTTGATCAAATTTTACAGTCGCTGTTTTTTTTTATTATTATTATTCCTGTAAAATGGAGTTAAGTGGGAGTGTTTACAGTGAAATGCAGATGCCACCAAAGTAGTCCCACAGAGTTGTACAGTACTTGAGTGGATTTGTATTTTTTACATGCTACATACTGGTCTGGCTTTACCATTCTTGATCTGTTCCAGTTATGGTAAAGGTATGCTGTGTTGTACTCACTTCTCTCTTCACTTGAGTTAAAACATTCCTGCTAAAGGAATCTGTGCTACAGATATGTCTGCTATGTAAATATGGGACTGGCACTGATCCGAGATCTAAACGATCACAGAGGAATGAAGAAAAGTCTGAGAACAAAAAGTTACCATGAGACTACAAAGTCTCAGAGGCTGGAGGATTAATTCAAACAATTTTCAAGATTTACAGTAAAACTTTGAGGTTGTTTTCTTTCGCTAAGTGTAATGAACATCCTGTTTATCTTCTTCTGTTTAATTTAAACTCTGCTCTCTTCCTTTTCTCTTGTAAACATATGTTTCCCCTTCAGCTTATGGCCTAATTAAGAGTATTTATGCGTTTTAATGCTTCTTCCGTCCTGTGTGGTTCAGTCCTGCAGTTTAATTCAACCCTGAACACAGTTGGACTCAAACTGTAATTACTCATTTTACTTTTATTTTTACAGTGGGGTGCAATAAAACAGAGTGCTGTCCTTGAACAAATAAAAAAACCTCTTTCCTCCCACCTTTATTTTTCCTAGAGAGGGACCTCCCACCAAAGATGACAGCTCCGTCAAACCTGAGCCATGCTGCGCCGCAGGAACAACGCTTTTTGGTGTTGTTTGACTTTGACGAGACCATCATCTGTGAAAGCAGCGACGACGCCGTGGTGCGCGCTCTGCCGGGCGAGCAGCTCCCCGCCTGGCTGAGGAACAGCTACAGGGAGGGGCACTACAACGAGCACATGCAGAAGGTGTTGGCCTATATGGCGGAGCAGGGCGTGTCCAAAGACTCCATCCATTCAGCGGTGGAGAAAATCCCACCGAATGCTGGCCTCCTGAACCTCTTCCAGTATCTACACAGCCACCAGCACGACTTTGAGCTGGTGGTGGTCTCCGATGCCAACATGTATTTTATCGAAACGTGGCTGGAACATGCCGGGGTGCGTCGCCTTTTCAGTAAAATCTTTTCAAACCCGGCCAGTTTTGATGCGACTGGCCAGCTTGTGCTGCTCCCTTTCCACTCCCACTCGTGCCCCCGTTGTCCTGACAACATGTGCAAGCAGGTGATCCTACGAGAGTATTTGGCATGCCGGCAAAAGGAGCGTGGCGGCGTTCCCTTCCAGAGGGTGTTTTATGTCGGAGATGGGGCCAATGATATCTGCCCCTCTCTTGCTCTGGGGCCTCTGGACACAGCCTTCCCCAGGAGGGACTTCCCCATGCACAGCCTGCTGCTGAAGATGGGGCAGTCCCAATCTGCAGAGTTCAAGGCAAACATAGCTCCTTGGGTCAGTGGCGAGGACATAGTGGACTGCCTGAAAAAAATAATGGAGGAGAGATGAGATCTGTGTGTCTGTGCAAGGAGAAGTAGAAGAGTTGGTCAAATACAGCAAAGGTGCACCAACCCAAACACTGTTGAAGAGCCAGAAATGCATGATTTAACCCAGTCACAATTGGTATAACTTATAAAGATGTAGCCAAACTATAGTTGTACGTTTCCAATCTTTAGACAAGTCGAAAGCAATGAATCATAGTTTCCAAAATGTAGGACAACCCCATTAATGCTAGCCTAGTATAAAAGGCTATTGACATTATTAATTACTAATTAACTGGGATTAATGGCGTATGCAGTATTAGAACTACCATGGGAATATCCTGATTATCCTGATTAACCCTTTACCACCTGAGCCTCCAAATTACCACCTGGACTTTTTATGCTTATTTTGATTTCAAATTCAAATTTAACATGCAAAATCTAACATTCACGTGCAACTGCAGTGTTTTGTTCACTAAAACTCTAAATTCAAATTCCGTTTTTGTGGTTTTCTGCTATTCTTGCTTCATCGTCACTGTTATTACACTCTTAAAACATGTAGTAAATACCGTATTTTCCGGACTATTGAGCGCACCCGTCTATAAGCCGCTATTGAATTTATTCGAACAGTTTCATGTGGTCCACTCTGACCGGGTCTGATGTGACGACGCTAAACGTATCGGCGGCACGGAGTTTGCTAGCTTCTAA